>UZAN01054496.1:2826-13577 GCA_900618425.1 Echinostoma caproni | reverse complement strand
CGGTCGCGGTATTAAAAAAACAGGGAACCTAACTGAGGAAAAGCTATCAGAATATTGAGAGTCCTGGCGGAAAAATGAAGAGAGCAGAAGCAAATTCACTGGATAACCAGTGCTTGCTGCCACACAGGCAAGATATACATGCCGAGTAGGAATGGCACAGATGACTCAATATACCTGTGTTTCTTTGCGCGTACCTCAGTGTTGCTAAAATCTTTGGAGTCGCACCCTTGTGTGATTCAGATGATCTCTTCCAGCTTGCCAGTAAATCGGATCTATCAATACTTCATGATTGATTCCTAATATGCTGTCTGGTAATTCATTTCAGCGAGTACATTAACATTCCCTTTAGTTTAAAAACTGGCCCCCGTCACCTCCCTCATTGAGTAATTTCCCGTTTTGTTGTTACTGGTCACAGCAATTCCTAATTTGATTCTGGGAAATACCCTGGTGTCACCCATAACCTTTTCTGAAAAAGATTTTACAAAAGTCCTCCTTAATAATACCAGCTCAGGACAATAGCAATTCTCCCTAAATGGATTTCATAGCTTTGCGATTCCTAGTATTCTTTCATACTGGGAATACTTTTCTTTTATAAATCAGCCTGGTTTAAATGAAAATTTAAATCTTGTTCTTCGAATCCCCTCATTGCTGCCCCGATATACTGGCATTGATATACCAGTTTTGTTCTATTTTATTGTTTCCAAGCGTTTCGACGCATCTGATACGTTGACAGATAGGATGACTCGTTATGAAGAGCACTTCTTGCATCACAAAGTCATGAAAGCGTTGTCGAATAGCCCAGGCGTGGCCCGAATTTGAACGCCGTTCTGTATGCACATCCGCATACAGATACCTTCCCAACTCGTTACAGGGAAATGGACAGTGTGTTGATGCCGCAGACAACTTGATTTGGCGAAAGGAACTCTGGCTTATTCTATGCGTGATATGCTGCAGTCTCCGATACCAACAACAGCCAGCTGTTACTCCACTTACAAGGTAGACAAAATTCTTGATCACTTCCAACTGACGACAAACTAGGGCGATTGCAAGAAAAGGTCTCTGGTGGTAGTAAACAAGATGTGCAAAGCGTATGTCAGATCGAGCTACCTCAATAACCAAGCTGTTCAGCACTGTTCACATCGCGTGCACATTTTGGCCGGTATTATCAGAATACTCCAGTCCCGTAAGTCGATTCACTAAAAGGAATTCTATGCTATGGGAAATTTGAATAGAAAAAAGCTAAAGGGAATTGAGGCTGTCGGATACCCGTGAAAAATCCCATTAAAGACAATTAACTACGACGAAAGAAAGCAAGAGCCGACTATAAGAAATTAAACACCTTGTTTACCTGAACGTCCAAAGGTCGAGTTGGATCTGGTGGACTTTCTCCGGTTGTTTCATATACGAGGTTAGCCAGTGCTTCTCGAGCGGCATCGGTCAAATTCGCTCCTAGTCCACGAATTAGACCAACTGTGAGCTTAGCTGTCGTCACAGCTCCAACCAGATGCGACAGGCCGTTGAATACTGTCGCTGCAGGACTCGTTTCAACCACGAATTCTTTCTGTGGGAGAAATAAAGATGTGAAGGTCAGCAGCATACGAGTTTAGTGTAGTATAATCAACAATATATATAGTTTTATTTTCAGTGGTCCTACGCGGGAAAAATTTATAGAATTTTCACTGAGTAATTGTAATCACGAGGCAAGTCGACGTTTGTTAGAGAGTTTCACCCGAAAAAACTTAGTAACAAGAAATTGGCGTAAGCAAAATGGGGTGATCAGAGATGATGCTAGCCAGGGAGCTAATCAATACAGTCTCAAAAGGACCACTAAGGAGCCAATATTTTGAACCAATCGAATTCGTCATAGCCCGTGCTGAAATACTGAGACTGATAGCACAAGAACGTTAGCTGGTTGACACAGTCTGAATCAACAATCTTTTCTTGTACATGTTATTTGGTCTGTTAGATTTCTTCCAGTGAACCTTCCCTCCAATTCCCTGATCTTGTTGCGTCTCGGTTTCGGGAAATTTCGGTAGGTGGTTGAGAGTCCGATTACGATTACTGATCTTTACATATTCCAACTAGAATACAGACGTCGCGTGGGCAACAGACGGTTATGGCACAGCACTTGGTGTGAACGGCCGCTCCGGGGTCAAAAAATCAGCCTAACGTCCAAATACGACAGGTTATGGTGAGCTATAAAAAAAGATTTGGTAAAATTTACATCTCTCGTTAGGGACCAAAACCTCTGCAGTTGACTGGAAACACTGAAACGCATGACAGAAAACCACGCAGCAACGACGTTCTCTGATGTACTCGCCACCCACCTTCTGCCTGGACAGGTACAATTTGTATCCACCTGTGCACATTGTGGGCTTGGCATTTAGCAGCCAAATTCACTTCGCTGTAATTCGCTCTATGTGAAGACAATTATGACGATGACGTTAACTTGACGAGAGCGTAAAGCGACCTTGGCAACAATTTATTCTTCAAGTCCCCGGATTATACCTTGAATAATTTATATGGAATAAATATACCTCAACCGAGCTGCATGAGCATCTAACTGAAAATATCCTCTTATGAAAATGACGTTTGAACAGGACACGGAATTTGATTGTTCTTCATCTTCATGTTATTCCGATGATCGCCTGTTAAACTGAGGTTACACACGTCGAACATATATAAAATGGCGATTACACCAAGCAAACGTCAACATTTAGCAAGAATGATACTACTTTTTTGTATAATCCACAGAGGCCACTTGTCTCACCTTTTTATAGACCCAGTCCAGACAATGATAAAATGCCGGATTGAGTAGCACTTCCAATTTTCCCCGATCCGACTCCGGTTGTTGGGCCAACCAAGCGCCAACCAGAGCTTTCGGTTCGGTTGCCTCATCGCTCACATAGACCACACCCATACGAGATACGGTTGCTGGACTGGCCTGTGTAAGCTCGTGCGTCTCAAACAAGAAATTCACATTGAGTCCAAATTGGATGCGTTCGCCACTAGGTAATGTGAGCAGTCTGTTATCGTCCAATACCGAATTCAAAGATTCCACCCACTCCGGATCGATGTCACCATCGCACACGATCCAACAAAGTTGCCCTGTGTGAAAATGGACGGATTTTATGAGCTAGATAAGAAATGAAGATACCCGTAAATCAGTACTGTAGTATGGATAAGCAGAAACAACCTATACGAAACACCGCACAACAACCTAAAGGATTAGCATACTAAATCCGGAATTCTCCAAATCGGGATCCGAATGCTTGCGGGCGTGCAGTGAGTACTCCGGTGATGATATCTCCGCTGAATTGTCAATGGAATGTGACAAGTCGAGTCTGCAATGGAAATCCTTCTCCAGAAACCAGACCCATCTTCAGAATTATGCTCCTCACAAACACCTCCAGCAATGAATTATAGTCGCACTGGGTACCACGAACATTTTCAAACGCGACTAAAAGAAACAGCGAACTTCGCTCATACAACCGATTGAAGTGAGTTTGGCTTGACTAAACGCTGCAGTACGTTAGTAGTGATAGATGGAACTTGAGCTAGAGACCCTATCTTTGAAGAAAAGAGCAATCCTCCTAGCTGGAGAGGACAGGTCCAGACAACCGGTGGTGCTTCCGGGATTCTTTTCTAGTTTATTGATATACTACTGATATATATATGCACAGACTAGAAGTATTGAATGCTTAATGCTCTAAATCGGCTCTTTCAAAACTGTAACAGCTGTGCCACATCGCTGATCCTAGAGAAGCGTATTTGAGCATTCGTTAATAAGCACCCCTTATTGTTATTTTGGACGCGTCCTGCATCAATCAGCTGTCGGTCTCATCGAAATAATCATACCTAGCCCTTAGTTCAGCTTGAAAACCCTGACAGTACTCAGGTTGCGTCAATCGGTGGTCAAAATTCAATCTTCACGTCTCCTGCCTAAAATTCCTACGACAAAACCAGTGTTGAATTTTCGCCCGATCTAAAAATTGCATGGTATTTTTCTTAGTTTGAATGAGTACAAGCAAAATTTGTCAGCAATCATTATCTGGACCACAAATTGTTTTCCCGAACATAGGTCTCTTTTCCCGAATTGAATGCTTCCAAGCTTACCAGTATCCTCTGTGACCACAGCTCGAGCACTGTGAGTGAGCACTCCGTCAGTCCATTCACGCGTGTCTGAATCAATCCGACCGAGGAGTTGTACACGAAGCATAGCCTTCGGATTGAACACATGGTACCGAACCGGATGCCCGACTTTAGCTAAAGCCAAACGCAACAAAGTAATCACGGTTGATTTTCCACAACCAGATGGACCAACCAGAACAACACCCATTCGCTGCACCGTCTGTTCGTATACTTCGAGAGCTTTACGGACCTAGAAAAATCAGAAGGGGCGCATGTGGAACTCAGATTGATTTGAGGCAAAGGTCTACAGCTGATTGGAAAATATTGTCTTTTGTGCTGTAAGCTCGTTGAATTCTGAATACCCTTGTGCAGTCGTCCGCGGACAAGCTTCAAATGGAATATGTGTATCCGTTCTGTATACGAGATAATTTAACTCAGACATCGACTTTAGTTCCATGTATCCCTATTATAAATGCTTTAAATCTACAGACATAAAACTAAGTTTGACTCCTTAAGATGAGTGACTAAACTCGGTAGACGAATACATGCGACTCGTTGGACTCATTTTACTACACTTGATCTAATTACACTCATTCCATGGTGAATACGTCTAGCGAATAACTGGACCAAAAATAAGCACTCACTTGAGCGTCAACCAGAACCATTTGATGTTCTTGAACCACTGTATGCAATGCCTCGGTGAGTCGAGCTATTTCATCTTCCACTTCGTGGGATTCGTGGAGTTTGGGGTCGGGAAACACATCCCGTAGTAATGCTTCAAATCGTATGGCATCTGCACTGGTCAGTTTGGCCAATGTGTTAGTACGTGCGGCGCGAATGATCAGCACGGTCTCCTCACACTCTCTGTCCTCGCACTGCGCGTCTGCGGCCCGATGTCTTAATCGTGATTGCAACAACGATCCGGCACAATGCAACACTGTTTTGAGAGCCCGAAGTCCCCAGTCATAATGCTGTTGCACTGACAGAAGTTGCCTGTATGTATAGGTGGTGATAATGGTTTGAATTCAATTGAATACGATGATGATGGATGATCTATTATTAGATGTATGAGCCCATTGTTTACATCACACTAATCTCTAAATAACCACATGTGATACACAAATCCTCAAATTAACCATGCGACAACAATAAAGACAACACACTCTGACCAAATTCAAAAGCTTGATAGTATTCGTGTTATCGAACCTCAACGGCCGGTTTACCTGACAGTCCTTACTTTTACTTAGGTTTCTCGATATGATATAAATGGATCAATAAAAACTAGTGAATTTAGTTACTCAAACGATGGAGACATTGAACCTTTGAACCAATGCTTTGGTTAGTTTCGAAATCAAAGGAAGGATCAAAGTTGGATATCATGTGAAATGATTGTAGCTTTGGATGCAACAACAACAACTACAAATATCTCAATTTAGATGAGTTAACCCGCTACCAACATAGGTTATTAGATACGGGAAAACAATGGCTCACACCTCCGGAAGTCTCAGGAGTGGGTGTCTCGTGTCGCGGCTGGTCACCCATTTCAGGAACTGCGACATAGCATGTTAGCCAGTAGTAGATGCTATTGAGTGGTATGAAAAATCGGTTGGGAGTTTTGTGACAAAATAAACCGGATCGATGAAAAGTACATTAATTCCGTTACTTTTACCCAATGTTTATAATTAAATACTGTTTATTCATAACAGAATTTAGATATACCATCCTGCATATATATATATATACCAAACAAATTGAAATCTTTCATAACGCCATCAGCATTCAGTATTTAGCCCGTTTTCAGTTTCAAGTTTCCAGTTATCCCGATACTACCCACCGTTCTTCAAAGAACTTCATACGAACCAAATTAGCACATATTGATTCCAGATATTCCTCTATTCCTTTGCAATTTTAGGTTAACCACGGAATTGAGTATATAGCGTTCACCATAATATACAACTGTTTAGCTATGCTAATCACATCAATCATTGCCCATTCGAACTAAGTGAGAACACGGGACAAAAAATCGCATTCGAAGGAAATCAAGTCATCTAAAATAAATGAAATATCCGTTACTCAGTATAGTCTGTATATTGACTTCTTGCCGATATTCTGAAGTGGTATATATATATATATATGCATTTCTTACACAAACACAGACCTTCGCATGTAGTTTTACACAGAGACTAATTCAATCCGTACACTGTGAGTGTGAATTTTGTGGCTGCTATTCATAAAACTTTTGATCTTCGAACAGTGGAGTACCCCTCATTGTGCGGCATATTCTTCAACGAAACCACTTCTTATCAGAGAGATCAAATGCGCTTTGAGACGAAATTTCAAAATGAATCTATTACGCCTCACAGGCTAATTAAAGCGGGAAACGTCAAAGGTGTTGGGGGAGGAAAAATTACCGGATCCCTCACCGCTTTGCTTCCGTAAGATTTAAATTCATGTGCAGTAACCATTCTGCTGAGTGATCCCAGTACTTCTTCTTCGTAAACTTGGCGAGCGATGTGCCCTAAATGTTTTCATTCGGCTGCATGCTACCTTCTGCATACCACTGATCACTCAACTTCTTGTAGTGTATAAGCAGTGGAGTCAGCATTGTCATCGTGTAGTATGACATCGTCTTGGCAGTAGCAGCAGAAAATTTGTTCCACAGTATTTTCTTACCCGCAAGTGTCCTTAGTTCACTCGAACCATTAGCTCAGCAGAATCTCCAAATCACCACAAAGCTCCTACTGTTGTTCCTCTGGTTGAACATAATTTGGTTCGCTTGAATTGCCTGACTATAGTCCCACAGAGCACATTTCAGATGCATGTCTGAACGGGTTCGAAAACACTGGAACGATGAAGTCGCTTAACAGTGCAGTGGTTTCACATGTCACTGAAACAACTAATCGCACGGTGAACGCGGTTTAATTAATATAAAAGCAGGTTCGCCGTCGGATGTTACAGCAGAATTTGTGGGAATTTGTCTACAACCCACGACCACTGTGTGCCCCAAAACAATTTCTACTAGCATTCAAGCACCCACTTCATTCAATACACATACACACACACAAACACGGAGTCAGCTCGATGCTCGGACTAGTGAACAAAGCACTATGTAACCATATGGTGAATTTCTTCGTGTACAGAACAAATGAAACATGGTCTGAAACGTTGGGAAGCACTGCACAGTGGTATCAACCTGGTTGCGTCCAACCAGCAGTGAGAACCTATCGTCTCAATTGAGCGAGGTGAGTCCCACAACTAGCTTGAAAAGATGGCTTGTTCCATAAAGCGTGTAGGCAAAATAAAAAACCTTTAGTAGCTGCGGATTACGGATCACGAATCACGGTTGCAACTAAAGCACAGTATCACAGTAGCAATCGTACGCTAGATTCTCCCGTCATCGAGACGCAGGAAATCCTAAGATGGATTGAATGTTTTTAACGAAGAAGTGGCGAATAGGAATGAAACATTTTTTTCGTTGATTGCGCCAACATTGACACTTTCCCCATCAATGGGAGTTTGCGAGCCGTAATACCACCGATCTGTACAGACGTTGGGTGAATTTTGGCTTCGAGGCAGATCGACCGTAAAACTTCACCAGAAATGATAGATTAAATGCTTTTTGTGTTCAAAATGAATTTGTGCTGTGCGCCAGACTGTAATATCACATCTTTATATACAAATTGGGCACACTGACTCTCGGTTCGTAATGAAAACATTGGGCTTGTGTTTTTCTCCACCGATGACTGTGTTAAGTTACAGCCTGGTCGTTTACACACTCTTTCCGTATGTGGCCAATTGTCCCGCACCCATCGCACTGAGCGCAAGTGGTAAGCTCCACACGATAGACATAGGTCGATTGGTTTCTCGGTGCCGGAATTATCACCTTGTGGCTTGGATACATGTTTGGCCACTGGAGGTTAGACTGATTTTTGACTGTGCCATTGGAATAGAGTGACCGCTTCACTGGAAGAGGCTTGCATTAGATTATCTTGTTGTTCACAGATTTTGCATGCCTCTGCGAACGTCAAGTCATTCATTTCCTGCAATTTCCGTTGCAGTGTCGTGTTTCCAAGTCTATGGTTGACCGTAAGAGCTGAGTGCAGTATGTGTGATTGTGAAATCTAAAGGATCGTTAGTTCTCATCAATGAATATCAATTATCACATATTAGTGCAGTTCAGTTCAGTTTTCACAACCAATAATCATGCACTTTCGTGCGCCGGTTTTGGTTGATGTCTTTTGGTGAGCCATTTGGATAAAAGAGCAGAATGGAGAATGAAATGTTGAAAGCAAATTTAAGCGGAAGATGGGGAATTCATATAGAATGGTGAATAATGAGCGGATGCACGAGCGCCACTGTTTGCGATACCCAGGCATATCGCTCAGTGTCTCTAACCATCGTTGACCATGATCTCGGGGTCCCCATCCAGGAAGCCTAACGGGGCCAATGTGAGCCAGTCTCCTGGTTAGGGTTTTCATACCCTCATTCCAGGTCTTAGATTGACCACTCTTGATCGTTTTCCAACCGCTACGTGTCTCAGTAAACATCGCTCGCCGTGGCAACCGATCTGGTAACACGCGTAACACATGCCCCAAACAACGTAATCTATAGAGGTCAATCACTTGCTCTAGTGGACAACCACGACTACCTAAAACTCTGCGCCTAACCTCGGCATTACTCGTCCAGCTACCCCACCAGTTTCGTGTAATGCGATGTAGACAGCGGTGTTCGAACACCGACAGTCTATCTTTATCCTGTTTCCTTAATGGCAAAGTTTCTGCACCGTATAACAGAACTGGCCGAACTGCGGCAGCATACACTCAACCCTTCACACACAGCCGGATGTCGCGACGGTTCCACAGATGCCTTAAATACCAAATGCTAAATGAGCCTTCGGTATGCAAACTAACACCTTATCTGCGATGCGTGGGATATAGCTGCCCAGATAGCAAAACTTGTCCACTTCCTCTACTACCTCCTCAGTCAGGTTGATCAGGTTGATCTAATTGCTTTCTCCCAATATAGGAACCGCCGCTTTTGTGACCTTTTTCCTGTCCCTCGGTGACGACATATCCTAGTATATAATTGCTAGTGCAATTCTGTGCTTCAGTTAAGACCGTAATTCGTGATCCGTAATTCGCATCTACTTGGATTACTGCACACTTATTCAGAAGAAATCGTCATGATTTATCAACTGGTTTGAGACCTCGAGTACAAGCGGACTACTGCGAGACATATATTCTGTATAAGAGTAACCCTCCTTTTTTAACGTTATTTCTCCCATCTTTATTGTGATGTACAGAAAAAGAAACACCCACTTGAATTCGTATAGGCGTTTGCAAGTAAGTGAACAGGTACGTTGGTTAGGGGTCAGGTGTGCCACCTTCGCTTTAGGATGTCCTTGATCACTTCACGTCTTTCAACGGCCTGGCCAATAGCTTAGGCATTGCAACGATGAGCCTTTGAATCAACCGATTTTTCCAAGTGATGGAACACGAATACGCTACCGTGACGATTATGGATTTGTAAGCGGTAGGCTGGATTGTTATAATGACCTTAGATTCCATTGATAACGCCGGTTACAGTACATGGCCGACCAGAATACGTGTCGCACACGATACACCACTAAACCCTGTCCTATAACTGAACTGGTGACCGTATACGGTCGATATCAACCCACCCCGAACTCCATAATATTCTGTCCTACAGATTTAATTAGGGTTCTATATTAAATTCACTGAATTGGGCTTTTGCCATTGGGCTTTTGCCTACGCACTCACGAATTCATGGTTGATCACTAGCCTAATTGAACCCTATGGTCATCGTAAAAGTCAGTGTTACTGATCATGTATCTACATTAGTCGTTGTAATTTACCCGTTCTCCGTTACTTGAACAAGTCGGTTGACCCAGAGGTGCATCGTTTTGCTGCGCAAGATAGTGTCCACGTAGTAGCAAGACATCAAGCCACCAGAACCACAACACGCGTTTAAGTTCTAACTTACGACAGAACTACTTGTATTTTTCTCTCCCCCCATTGTTTGACTGACTCCATTTCATTTCGTTATGTCGGTGACATGAGTAACAGGTAATAGGATAAAAATCCTCAATCTGTGAAACATTGTTAATAACTGCGAGTTACTGCACCAGTTCATTAGTATAGTGCAATTGGTTGTTCCAGTATTAAACCATAATTTTGACTTCAGACACCTAAATCTCCCTCTGACCTTAGTTGCGATCTGATTGGATCATTTTCCGCGAGTTGAGCACCTTGCACTCTCAACCTAAAACGAAACTACAGTGCGATTGCCCCACCCTCTCACATTGTCTTGTCACTCTCACCCCTAACCCCTCAGAATAAACTCCCTCTGACCCTCTCCGTGATCTGATTGGATCATTTTCCCTATTTTCGCGAACTCGAATCCCTCAACATGACGCGAGACCGCCTGATCACCAGTTCATAATGTTTATGTTGCTTTTGTTTTCACCTCAATACCATTTTAAGTTAGATTTGAGACAAGGGACCTGGCGCTTGCTCAGCTAGCCCGAGCGAGAAACCACTCCTTGTTCACAGCCGTGAGTCTCAGGCAGACCCAGTGAACTTTGACTGTGTAGCAGGAGT
>UZAN01054494.1:1708-12064 GCA_900618425.1 Echinostoma caproni | reverse complement strand
AAGCCTCTTGTGTGCGTCCCAACGCTTCACCCGAAATTCGTCTGCCAACTGACAGTTTTGTCTACTATGGGGGGGGGGGGCTGGGACCGATTCTCTGCATCTTCATCTCCACCGAACATAAAGCTAAGGTAGAGGGAGCATAACTCGTCGGCAGACATCAACCTCCTTGTTCTGCTTCGTCACTAGGCTCTTTCTCTCTTTCTCTCTCTCTGCTTTGTTTTGCTTTGCTCATGACAGAAAAGCGGAGAGCTGCTTATTTATTTATTATACAGATTATGGACGCTTTTAGTACTGCCAAATGACCTTAATTACTTACTTTTGAGGCTGTAAGTAGAGTTTTACCATAAAAAACTGAGTTATCGACTAACTACTTTACTGATCACGAACAGTTTGCTCGAAATCATGGCCACATTTTCCTTTTAACAAACTCTAGTTAGGGTGTAGTAGAAGGTTCGGTTTTATCTCCTCGCGTGTCCTTCATTACCGCCTATGACGATTTTGTAATTCGAAATATGCAGACATTATTTTCGGTGTATAATGTCCTAGTCTACAACCTTTTTGACTGATCTGATTGTCAAAATTTGTGCTTGGATGTTTCTAAGCACGCTGATGTTTTGTTCTCTCTTATTAAACGTGGTAGATGAACAGTCTGAACTCAGACATGATCTTCGCATTCACGGTGTTCCCACTGCCAGGAAATTTGCAATGTACTAGTTAATTGTGGTTCTCCAGGGTTGGATCAAATCAGTACAGTTTGCGCAAAAGTCAAAAAAAATTACCATTTATGCTTCCCGGCTCAGGCTATTTTCCGTCCGTCACATCTTATTAAATGTTTGTCCCATTATTGTTCCTCGGCCATCTTTCCCAATCTATTCAGTAGGGACTACATAAGTGTTTCCAGATCCATCAAACGTTGATCGAAGAGCACGATTATCCCCCGTGAGTAACTTGTCATGTTTATTGTTCATAAATATCCTATTGTTTGTTGGAAATTCTCTCGAAAGATATATGAACAGACCATAACTATCCTCTTCACCATGATCTTAGTCAATACGCCTCTAACTCTGCAACTCGGTTATACAGTAAACTTGTCTATGCTCGCACAAACGCATACTGCTCTTCTGTGTTGCCATATTCAGCTCGTCTTTCTGAACAAATATGAACAAATTGCAGCCGAACCAACAACTGCATTGCATTCATTAACATACCATTGTATGCATGGCATCTGAATTGTCTTAATGTTATTCAGACATTTATATGTCACACTTGTTCGTGTTTATTAGCGTTGGAAAACTATACAGCCGCTGAATAAAGCAAATTAACTTGACTACAATGCGATGCACAGGTGTGGTTGTGGTGAGTACACAGGTAGTGAACCGTCTCGAGAGAAGTTGTTTCGTCGCAACTGATCAGTTCCTACATTCATATATCGTTCCTGTTTTGAGTGTAAGGAGTGAACTGAGGTGAAGGAAAAGCGTCCCCAGGTCGCAGTGAAAGAAACGTCTGATTTTTCAAAATATCCTTAATTCAATTTATTGGAGTCAGTAGTGGACTGTGCGAACCCTCGCTAGAGAAAAAATGAGCCGATCGCGTGTATGATTGCAAATCACGAAAAGTCACTCACTCGAAATACTTGTCCGTTATTCAGATGAAATTCTGAGGTTCCAATCACATCCAAATTCAACTGCATGGGTTCAACGAGCGTTTTGTAGCTGCTCAGACTTTTGGAGATTTCGTAGATTTTATTGGTCACCTTTTCCGGCGCGGGACCGCCGTTCTCACAGTTATATTTGATTCCGAAATCCGCATCCACGCCACCCGGATTGTGACTTGCAGTCAGAATAATGCCACCGTTTAAATTATACTTTCGAATGACGCACGACGCGGCGGGAGTGGAAAGAATGCCCGATTGCCCCACTAGCACCTCAGAGACCTGTAATTTGAAGATGGAATGCAAGAGTGAAATGAAAAACGGAAGTCTTAATTATTAAAAGGAGTCTCATTGGATCTGTGTAGCAAAGCCGAATAATTAAGCTTCCCAAGTAAATTTGAACAGAGAAGTCAGAAACATGGGTTTGCACAATGTATCCATGGTCATTTCGCTGCATCTGTACACGTGCATACTGCAGTCAAAGTCATTTTATATAGTCAGTGAGATAACTACCGTGAAATGAAGACATGACTGCTAACCACAACACACAACACGACACAGTAACACAAAGAACGGGAGAGGGTGGGGGTAATCGTGTGTTACTGTGTCGTGTTGTGCGTTGTGGTTAGCAATCATGTCTTCATTTCACGGTAGTTATCTCACTGACTATATAAAATGACTTTGACTGCAGTATGCACGTGGACAGATGCAGCGAAATGACCATGGCTACATTGTGCATACCCATGTTTCTGACTTCTCTATTCACATTTGTGACGGGAAAACATTGCTTCCAGTTTCTCAAACGTCGTCTCCCAAGTAACTGATTATTCATATCTCTCGCTCTATAAACACTATCGGTCCGAGTGAATGCCAAGGAAATCTATTTGTAAATGTTTATTTAACGCAGTCCGAGAAAGTCGAGTTTCTAATTTGATAATCCCATTCTGAAATCGAACAAGAAGAGAAAGTGCTACCAAAAATAAAATGATTTTAAATATGTGCAAGGCCGATTCCTCGGGTACGTTCTTCAGGGCGATTCGACATCAAGAAATAGTACAACTGATTAAGCTAAAAGCAAAGTCAGGAAGGGTTAATTGATTCACGGGAGGAGTACCTGTGCTCCAAACCCCAGCAAAAAGTTCACACACGAATGAACACATGAAATTAGGAAGGATTCTCAATCGAGCATAGATGGTCTGTAATATATAATCCGTGGAAACGACCGCCAGTGACCATATTGGATAGTGTTGACTACAGTGGTTGACACCAGAGACAAGTCCGTTTTGGCATAATAGTGATAATAATAATAATGATAATAATAATAATAATAATAATAATAATAATAATAATAATAATGAGAGAAGTGCAACGGAACGAAGAAGCTTAGGAAACTGAACTACAGAAGAGTCCCGGTAAAGTGGACAATAGCAATATAATTACAAAGAATCAGACAGTTATTGTTATTATCACTGTTATTATTAGTATTACTCGTGTGGGACAAGGAGCTCACTATCGATGGGGAAGTAAACCTTAACCGAGAACAGAAATAATCCAAATCCGCCCGGCTCTGACGGGACGAAGTAAACTATTACATGAGAAATGTCAGAGAGGAATGAAAGAACTGCATTGTTCAAACAGCAACACGATCGACACTATCCCTATTGTAATCATAACTTTTTATTTTTACCTTAAATGGGCAACCAGAGTCGGTACATATCAGTTAACAAACACGATAAAACAAGCTAAACATTTATGTGATTCAAGGTACTGAGTTCCATTTGGGTACTTATTGAAATTTAAAATTGTTTGCACCACCAGCATGTAACACCAAAACGAATTACTGGAGTTTACCGATACAAGAAGGAAAATTCCATTGACACAAGTGGGAGGATGATGACTGTCCGACTCCCCGTCAACATGGAATCAATCGTCAACGGAATGGAATAGGATGGATAGGAGGTAAACTTTTAAGAGAGTTTACATTGGAAATGGAACGAGTCGTATCTTGGCCCACAAACAAACTGATCAACCTAGCTATAAATGCGCTTCTCCTCAGATACTCAGACCAGTTGCGACAAGAGGAAGGCCTTTGGTGTCCCGCTGTCACCATATTATTTGGCATCTTAAGCACACGCGGTACAGAATCGTTTGGATTCGCATTTGAAGGGAAACACTTGCATTCCTTAACCTCTTTGCATAGTTTTTTAAGTTTCGTCTTCAATACATTTTCCATCATTAGACAACTAACTACTGCGTGAGGATGAGTGAACTTCGTGGATTTCTCTGCTTGTCTAAGGATAAGCTCTCGTTTCCGAAGTAGCATTCTGTTCCCAATTTGGCTTTATCAACAGCGAAATATGCATCCGAACTTGCCAGTCATATGATGAACGCTAAATTAACAAAATACAAAATTGTTTTTCACATAAACCATCACATCATCATATAGTTACGGAAAGTAAACGGTGAAATCTGTCCCTGTGTATGTGTTTGGGTCGTGGAAACTGGTTTTATTTCCACCGCATAACATCGAATCTTTCCGATGTTGGTAGGCACTATAGAATATGCGGAAGAATGTTTAGGAAAATATGCCGAAAATTTGATAACTCTGAATCAATGCCAAAGAACACCTACCCCATTGGCAGCACACATTGGAATAATAATTTGCAGTAGTGATTCTTTCACGAAATATCGACCGTCACCGCCGAGAACCAAACGTACATGTTGGCGCGTTTCCAACATGTCATGCAAAGCAGCAGTTAAGATAGATTGTACAAAATTCTCCGTATACATCGGTTGCATGAATGTCTTAGTGGGCTTGCGGAGCCCGCTTGTTCCCGGCTTCTGGTCAGGGAACGCTTTCGTGGACTTCGTTTCAATCGTATAGGTCGCCATGTCAAAATAGTCCCTAGAATTGTAGAGATGAGAGGAGATAAATGTCGAGCGAAGGCAACAAATAACTACCAAACGTTGATACTGAAAACAGCAGTATTCATGGTGAGGGTGCAGCAAAGCAACAGCCAAATAGTTTTCCATCCTATCTTTGCCATTAGTGACATGAATCTTAAATGAAGTCAAACCTATTATGCCAATTTCCAGGGTATGGAACAAGTATACTCTGTTCGCTGACTAACCAAACCTGAAAATCAAAATGCAAAAAGGCTGCACACTGAGCCACCCATATCGAAATATAGCAGCAGTCAGTAATTCGGTCGGCAGGATGGGAAGCCGAAGAGCGACAATCAAGACCGATGTATGTAAATGAACGATCTATGTTTTCAAAGCGAATCTACCGTTGCATCAAGCACTAATTGAGAATAAGCCAGGATGAAAATAACCTTGATTCGAAACCACTGTCACGATACTTTTGATGGCATATAAAAGAAAATGGATCTACCCACTTTAAGATACGTTGCTTGAACAATGAGATTTACCTACACTTCTAATAGTAGTTCCACTTGAAGACCTCAGTCTTGGAACATCAAACGTAAATGTTTCGATGAGAATCGCATGACGTATTGTTCCATAATTATGGGAAATCACGAGATCCCTCTGGAAACTCTTTTGACATCAACTCCAAGTTACTGTCGTAAATAGGACAGATAATTGCAGGCAATTTTAGCAGAACTGTTTAGCTCTTGACACTTAACAAAACGAACGAAATTTAGGCTGATTATTCTGTCGTAAAACACTTGATAATGCCATATAACTGAATAACCAGTTTGCTTTGACGAAGATCAGTATTGTCCAGAGGTAGAGGCAGAACCTGAAGCAAACTTTTATCTACACCGCACATCCGGTCCTTAAATTGTCAAATTACAGTACGGTCTATGCGGAAAGTAATTGCTCTTCCCTAAGGCCGTATTCCACTTGTTTTATATGGTTAAAAAAAGAAAAAAAATAGTACCAGATGGGCTAAATTGACCAAATAGTAATCATTACGGTGGCCAACGATCGAGCTTTCCCACAGACTGCTTTGGCTGAAGAAACTAACTAAACCGCCGCACGAAGATGCATGGTTAATGATTGCACAAACTAAACTGAATTGAACTAAACAATGCAAGATCCGACTCATATTCAATATTTTGAAATCACATAGCAGTTTACTCGAACAGGTTGCACAATGCTTTCCATGGGTCGCGTGAGAATTCTTCGTGGGAGATCTCACGCCAATCTTAATCGATTGCCATAGACACCGCGAATATGACGGGGTTGTAAATAGTGCTGCTCGTACTCTTACTTTCTGCGGAGCGCTGGTCTACTTGCTTTAGATGTCTTTATTTTNTGATAATGTTCACTGTTCCCTTAATCTTTTATATACCTCTTCCTCATTGGTTGACCGAGCAGGTAACCGGAAAACCGGTTCTCAAAAGTGCAAATGGTTGCACAAACGGAGACGGAAACTATCAAATATCATACAGTATAGTGCTGAAGCATTTGACCACATGTAACATGTCGAATTTTGGTTTGAACTAACCATCCTTCAGACTTCATTTTCACGCACAATCCTTAGTTCTTCTAGTAAACCATACAGTTGGAAGCATTAGGCCTGAGTTTCGGTCTTATTAGAGCTCATCAGTTGTGCACATTCACGGTGCCTTCCGGACTTGGAATTCTGGATTCATCGCATGGAAAGCATGCTACCGCCCCGCCAACCAGCTCATATCAGGACGGAACCGAACTACCAATTCATTTTTGTTCCGGTGTCGCCTTCAGTGATAGTTTGTTGTTGGCCCGACAGGAACGAAAGGTGATATAGTTGACAATCTGTTAACTTCAATCGATTTCTTCGAGAGAAATACAGCGATAACTTCTGGCCGAAAGAACGACTATTCTAACTCCTAGAACAGTGAGTAACCAGAACACAAGAGGTATTTAGTTCCGTATCACAAGTCAAAGTGTGGTAACCATGAGTCGATGCGCGGTTAAATGAGTGAATAGGACGGTTTCAAGGTCTACGATGCACCTGTTTTTGACCCGCTTATTCACTCCTTACGGCATTACACTAATTTCAGACTTTCAAGTAACTGAAGAAAACGGTAATAACTAACACAACATACGTCAAACAAAAGTGAACAGTCAAATCTATCACTGAAGGCGATATATTTACATAAGAGATCAATAAAAAAATGGCATATGGTACATCTGTCACATCATGTTAAAGGTTTCTTGGCACCTTCATTGGCCAACCGGTCTGCGGCTTCATTACCTTCAATACCTTGATGACCAGGGACGTAGTACTGGTAAGTGAAGACAGAGAAGAGCATAAAGAGCGAGAATGGAATCAGTTTACGCAAATGTGATTGATGATCGAATACACTAAGCGCACTAGGCCAATATTAGAAAACTTGATTGAGAAAGGCAACGAAACTATGTGCGAAAATGGACGCAATGATTCTGGGACTACAGACTCATTAAACACTTGAATTCACCTGTTCTTTTCATGAAACAGAAAAAATGTATGAGTAGCTGAACCTAATCTACTGGTCAACACATGATATTATATATTTCATAATCCCGGCGTAGATTATTCCCGAAGGACCCAACTGAGAAAGCAGAGTGTAGCCCACAGAGATGTTATAACTTCATACCAAATCATCGACCAACTACCTTTGGCAACTACCAAGAGCTAGAAATCTTAGTGTTTCTTTCCTGTCGAAGAGTATATAGAGAGGACGTAACAGCGCGGAGAAAAATCCAGGTTACTTGGAATTTCTATACCCTCATGCCAGGACATAGCTTGACCGACCTTTTTCCGTCCGCTACCTACCTCGGCAAACAGCGAGCAGCGNTGACAACATATTTGGTGCCATGCATAACACATGCCCCAACCAACATAATTTATGGAGGTCGCCCACCTGTTCCACTGGACGAGCGCGATTACCTAAATCTCTGCAGCTGACGACAGTATTACTTACGCGGTTTCCCCACCAAACTCGTACAATGCGATATAGACAGCGATTTTTGAATACCGACAACCTACTTTATCTTATTCCCGTAAGGACCAAGTTTTGCGCAGTATAGCAGAACTGGTCGAACTGCGGCATACACTCGACCCGTCACGGACAGCCGGATGTCCTGACGGCGCCACAGATGTTTCAAGTTAGCAAATGCCAACCGAGCTTTCTGTATGCGAGCTGACACTTCATTCATGATGCGTCCACTTCCCAGTTAGGGTGAGACTGGGTGCTGGATCAACCCAATCTTGTGGTACCATTTTACACTTTGAAGGTGCAAAACGCATACCGAACATGGCTACACTAGCGCCCAAACTATCCATAAAAGCTTGCAACTTACTTGCATCTTCGTTTAGCACCACAATGTCGTCTGCATACTCTAGATCATACAGTCTACCACCTGGTTTATACCCTCTAACCCTTCAAGCATGATTAGATCTGCGGCTGGGAGGAGCCATCCTGTGTAGGTCGCATGGTCATGAAGGCAGACAAACCATCACGTCAAGGTGCAGTCACGTCGCCCGAAAGCAAGACAACACACTTGACCAGGATTGATGAAAATCCATATTTGGCACAAGTCATTACAATTGACCAAATTGCATCGGGGACTATCAAATAGGAACATTGGTTTTCATGTATTTATTTCAACATAAAAAAGGAAATGAGAAGAATCCGCTCAAAATTTCAACTCAGTGCTCCGGAAATTGCAATATATCATAAGGTGATACTCATGAAATCAGTTGTAAATGATTCGACGAAACTGAAACAACAGAAGTCATCAAAGGATTACAAGACAATAAGGGCACAACAGACAAAAACATCAACTTATTACAGGTCTAAAAAGCTTATCTTCCAGTATCGTAAGCAGCCTACGCTAGTCCGCTTCTGTTGGACTGAGAGACATCAATCGTACGCCGTACCTAAGCACAAATTGACAAATTTGCGGAACAAGCACATTCGGAACATACGCATTAGCTAGGTTGGTGTGGTATGTATGCAAACTAAGACAAGGCCTACTGAAAAGTAATGCGATCAAAAATTTATTCAATGAGCAGATCACACTGCTCTAATAAAATCAACTGCGGTATGCTTAACTGCGGGAATAGGATCTAGCAGGTAACACGACTATGATGAAGAAATTTGGGTTCTTGAATCAATATATTACTTTTCATATCACGAAACTGTCCCCGCTCTTGCAAATATTTCATTGTGTATGAAACAACTACCGTGATAGAATTAAAATGGTGATGCAACAGTACTTTTTTCGATCATAGATTATCTGAGTGTAAGCTACATTCCGTTCCAGAAAGGGATTTGTTTTGCTTAGCATACCATAACATAGTATCTTTCACATTCGTCTAAGTCCAGTTAGCGTGCTTCAGACAGAAGCACAGTTTTTCATCAAAGTACTATGTTATATCTCACTCCTTTTACCAAGCTTATATATAAAGAACAATACCTCAAAGTCTTATGTGCGGCGTATTCCAAGGTGCAATACACTTCTTTTTCTATTGCACACTAAACTAAAACTAAACTAAACTAAAACTGAATCACTTATCTCGGGAGTTGTTTCAGCTCAAGAGGACTGATGGAAGAAATGTCATCTCGTATCCGCAAGGCTCTGGTGGCTTTCAATAACCTACGTTACTTGTGGCGCCAACTCGACTTCAGTCTATCCTTGGATGGCCACGTTTACAATGTCACAATGCGCACTGTCCTACTCTACGGCTGAGAGTTGGCCCCTCCACACAGAATACTTATGGAGATTAAGTGTCTTTCACCGCCGTTGACTTCGTTGCATCGCCGGACTTGGAGTGACGAACCACATAAGGCCCCGATAGTTAGGCGTGGTATTGAACCGGATGATAGCAGTGCCGCCTTTTAGTTGTAAACACAACATGGATCTATCTGATCAGGTGCATAGATCAAAACAGTTATCAAAGGCGAAACCAAGGCATTAATAAACCAATCTAAAGGAAATCAAAAACACTATGCAAAAAATTACTTAACCTACCCAGGCAACATCCACGTCCGAATCTCTGGTTGCCTCGAGCAGACGCTCAACCGGTTCACGCAGCTTCACCGGTTGTCCAGTAGATAGCTTCCATCCATTTTTCTCCCATATGGGCCCCCATTCGGTAGCACATTTTTTCACGAACTTGCTGTCTGTGGCAATTCCCAACATTTTGATTCCCGCTGCTTTTGCTTGTTTCGCAGCAGTTATAGCCGCCTGTGTAGCGTATTTGTGTACATGTAAAGCACAGGGACAATGACAGAAATAGTTAGAACTACGTCGTATCGATCGTACAAATTAATCGATCCGTCGAAGACCAAGGGCACGCGTGCACGTGCCATAAAAATAAACAAGATGCAACAGTAACGTCCTTGAAAACGGATGGTAGAAGGCTGTGTGACAGACAGCAAGGTAACCAATGGCGGATTATTCCGAATAATAGGTTTTGGTGGCGTATTTGGTTACACAGTACCATGGGATAAGGGATAAAATGGACAAACTACAAAACAGTGAACACAGCCGGACCAATTACGTATGATTCGCTTAAGGAAACTCAGGCAAAATGGCCTTCTGGCTTGTTATGAGGGTAGATGGGTTTCACAAAAATAATACCACTGAAATCTTGATGGTTCGATAAAAACCAGCTGCCTTCGTACCAGTTATGCTTCACTTTTGGTTGTTCCTCCATTTTTTGCAAAGACCAGTTACATTAAGAGGGACGTAGAGGATGGTGATAG
>UZAN01054490.1:2153-15436 GCA_900618425.1 Echinostoma caproni | reverse complement strand
GCACGTGAACGGTGTACGCGTGAGAACCAGGCTGGTTTCAGACCTGGTCGGGGTTGTATCGACCACATCTTCACACTTCGTCAAATTTTAGAACACAAACACTCTTTTCGTAGACCCACCATTTCTATCTTCCCTGGTCTGAAAGCGGCTTTCAACCGCTCGACCGCTCTAAACTCTGGCGGTGCTTCTCTTTGAAGGATATGCCCTAGAAGTTTAATACAATATTGCGATCCTTTTAAATTCGTAGCCGAAACGCGGTCCGAGCTTACGGCACTTTTTCACCCGAGTTCATCACGGAAAGTGGTCTTTGTCAGGGTTGCACCCTCTCTCCTTTTCTGCTTAATTCGGTTATCGGTTTGATTATGGAAACAGCCCTACCTTCGTACGAGGATAGCGACCTCGATTTGTTCCCAGGTCGTAGACTATCTGATCTATGGTATGCAGACGACATTGCGCTAATAAGTTGCAAACTTTTCGAGGTAGTTTGATTGCCAATGTAGCCATGTTCGGTATGCGTTTCGCACTTTCAAAGTGTAAAGTGTTACCGCAAGAATGGGTTAGTTTAACCCCCAACCTCACTCTAACTGAGGAAGTAATAGAGCAAGTGGATAAGTTTTGTTACTTGGGCAGCTGAATCTTACCCGGTGGACGCATCACGAATGAAGTGCCAGCTCGAACTTGGCCATTAGGAAAACAGGATGAAGTCACATTTGTGGTGTTTGAACACCGCTGTTTAATCAGCATTGCACGAATCTGGTGGGGCAGCCAGATGAGCACTGCTGAGGTTATGCGTAGAGTTTTAGGTATTCGCGGTCTCCGACTGGAGCAAGTGGTCGACCTCCATAAATTACGTTGGTTGGGGCGTGTGTTACGCATGTAGTGAGGGAAATAAAGCTGAAGATGGTCCAACTAGGACCTGGCATGTGGGTATAAAACCCCTAACCAATAGATTCGGCCTCATAGGTCCCGTTATCCCCCTGTCTAAGAACTTCGGGATGATCGTAATCGATGGTTAACGACACTGAGTCATGTGGTTGAGTGTCGTAAACAATGGCGTTTGTGCATCTCGATTTCTTCGCAGCCATAGTTTGATGCAGTTCTCAATCTTATATTCCATTCTACTTTCAGTGTTGATGTTTTTCTCCTACTGCTTCATCCAAATGGGCAGCCAAAAGACAGCAACCAAAACCGGCATACGAAAGTGCATGGTTAGTGATTGTACAAGTTGAAGCTGAAACTGTCCAGACTAATACCACACTTATGCGACTTCTGGGCTTAGTTGGAAGAAGTGGTCGAACCATGCATGATTTGGCGTGGTAACGGTTTTGTTTAAGTCAACGCTAAAAAAATCCTCGTCGTCATTTCACGATACGAAATTTGTCCTTCACAGTTTCTAACCGGAGAAAATCAGAGTTGTCTACTCTTCAGCCTGGAAGCCGGAAAGAAAGTACACTCTAGAAAACTGTGAGCTTGTTCATTGACCTTCGTAATGTCATCGTGTGACCATGAACGTTCGTCCGTGCTCAACGCATGCAAACACGGCTCCTAGTGGTCACCATTAAATGGGTGTTCTCAACACTCATTACCAGGCCGTCGAAGGTGGTATCTCAGTTCAGTTAAGGTACACTTCCGTGCGCTGCTTTTGGTTGCTGTTCTTCAGCTACCGATTTGGTTGATCAATGTGCAAAGGAATAACATGCTGCATGCACTAGCAAGATAACTATACAGAATACGAGTGCACTATATGTTTCTGGAAAGTGCACAGATATACGAGCGCAACTATTTGCAACCCTCAAACATCATCATCGCCATCGTACGAAGAAATATGATACCCTTAAGCATAACCACCGAATCATCGCGAAAAAGGCTTCAGGTTCCAGGTGTGTTTGGTTTGCAACCGTTTCGTTCTTGTTAAATTTCAACAATTTGACTACAAGAAGGAATTGCATTGTGCAGTGCATGTTGATTGGTGTTTTATCCGAACATTCCAATGTATTACTACGCAATCTTTATTGAGCAATCCCTCAAATCCTAAGCAGTCCTTTCATTCGCTTTTTTTAAAGTGCATGCGAACTTCGCCTAGTATAACCATTGAGATACGCAAAAATGTCTGCCTATCATCCTGCATTCCTTTCTGAAATCCATGCTCAGGAACAAAAACGGTTTCCACGGAACCTGTACTGTTCGGGGAAATAGACCGGTTTCATTGAAATTCCACAAGCAATGTGATTGAATGTTTTCTCTGGGTCACGGAGGCACCGGTTCATTTACAGTTCAACATGAGTCGTGTTTTTTATCGAGATATATTACCACTACTCGCTTTACCCGACCGAATGAGGTCTATTTTAGTCAGGTTAAATCACTTTCGTCCACATATATAACTGAACCAAAAGCCTAACATCCGCGGGGATGTACAATCGTTATAAAACCTTTACCCGCACTCGGTAGCTCCTGTACAAAGCGTAATTATCTTTTCAGGAATAAACCATTCCTGAAATGGAACTTCTTTTTTCTGAGCTCATATGCTATGTGCACAATGCACCATCTCTTCGTAGACGTCCATTCCAGTTTTATTCCTGATTCTCTGATAAATCAATGCATTTCAGGTAGCTGCTATGTTTTTAGGCCTGGTCTAACAGATGACGCACAACGCCCGTAAGATGAATCACATTATGCCACTGAGTCTCCCACTAGGATACAGTCAACAGATTCACTTGAAGTTACCGCAGTTTAATTTGAACTTGAACTAGTATAGTCAGGCCTGATCCGGTATGCATCTGTGCACTTTGTACACAATGAGTCTGGTGCGTGGAAGAAAAAAGCACACCAGGTAACGTGTATAGTTCTCACCAGACGGGCAATGCCTTGGAGACATGGGTGGTCGAATACAGAAATTCAATTTGCATTCCCAACGCGGAGGGGTCAGATCTTACAACCGTAAAGTAGAACACTACGAACCGTTGTGACGTACATCTTTCCCCTAAAGGAAAAAGCCAAGGCCTAACCCGCAAGGCAGCGGGGCGGTGTGCGAAAACCGCAATCCATTAGGGGTCGGTGTCCAGTTTATCGGATCATACGCCCTTTGGACTGGGTCGAACGCCCAAGGTGCCTTCAATGCCCATTCGAGCCGCTGACCACTGCCACAACCGAAAAGGTGTTGGTGTGGTTTGTACGCCTCCTCTTGGTTGGTTTGGAATCAGGGTTTTTGGCTAACTCCCCTAGGTGAACTACCAGTGGTTCACCGAACCGCTTATAGCCCCGGATATCGGCTACTTGTCCTCTCACTTAGGTGGAAAAATACCGCCACGAGAAGGCGGTGAGTAGGGCTTCCTCAGCAGAGGTGATTCGAGACGCTTGGTCTTATGGGCGTATTTCGCGAGGTGCAAGGGAAAGATGACCTGCTGCAACCCTAGACTCCCACGCCCTATCATACTGAGGCTTTTGGAAGCAAAGTTCTTATCTATAAAAACGGCATTGAATTTTCATCGTTGTCTTCTGTCTTCTGTTTGCCAATGCGAAATTGCAGCTCGTATTAGATCGGCTGTGTTGAATCTGATCACGCATGAATTTTGATGCAGTTCACTCCGACTCACTGGAAGCGAAAGACCCACCAAACTTGGTTAATAGTTCGTCGTTTATCTGACCTAGCCATTCATGTCTGCTTTGAATCAGAACTAGGGCTAGAGCTAAACGCTTTCCAGCGTGGTATTGTAGATAAACAATGGGATCAATTTAGACATGCAATACACTCCGCAGCTTGTGGCCCCGAGCTTCAAGCCCGTCCGAGATATCGTGTATCTGGTGAGTTAGTAGCACTGATGGAGAAAAGGCGGTGAATCACACCCACCCTGGATCCAGACAGGGTTAGGCGGCGTCTGCAACGTGAACTGAAGAAGAGCCTCAAGAAAGACCGTGAGAACTGGTGAGCAACGATAGCTAGTGAAATGGAAGTAGCGGCTGCATCAGGGAATAGTTAAAGACTGTTCCAACTGGTACGCAATACGGGGGGTCGACGAACCACAGTTTGTGAAACAATCTGCGACAAAAGTGGACAAGCTATTCACAATAGGGAACAACGACTAGACCGGTGGGTGGAGTTCTTCAACGAACAGTTCTGCTGGCTAGGTGCTAACCAGGATATCTCCTCCGGTGTATCTGAGGTTCCGTGGGCAGTATTATCTAAACCTCCTACTGCAGCAGGAGTTCGTTCTTGCATCGCAACCCTGAAGAAGGGAAAAGCAGCAGGACGGGACGGGCTTCCTCCCACTCTTTTCAATTTGGGGTGAGGAGCGATTACCTCGTAGACTCCAATACTGATACAATGCGTAACATCTGGTCACACGAGCACATTCCATCATCCTGGAGGAAATCACTGATTGTTCCAATGTTTAAGAAGGGATCACGCGACAACTGAGCTAACCACCGTGGAATAAGTTTGATCCCAATCGTCATCAAGTTACTAGCCTTCATCACACTTCGACGTCTGACACCGTTCAGAGAGACAAACATCCGTGAACAACAAACCCGGTTCCGACATGACCGTGGATGTATTGATCAGATTTTTACGTTACGTCAGGTTCTTGAGCTGCGTCACACCCGCCGCCGACTAACGATTGCAGTTTTCCTTGACCTGAAAGAAGCCCTCGACTCGTTTGACCGTGAAGCTCTGATAGGTTCCTATCTTCGATAAGTAATGCCCCAGAAGTACGTTAACTTACTGAGGTCACTGTATTCACAGACCTCTGGTTGTGTGAGGGTCTATGATGAGCTAAATAGGCTATCCGTCACCAGCAGCGGCGTTCGCCAAGGGTGCCTTATTTCGCCATTCCTGTTCAATTTCATCGTAAACGAAGTACTGGAGAACGCACTTACTGGTCTCCAGAACGTAGGTATTGAATGGGCAGCTGGAGAAAAGCTGTGCGATTTAGAGTACGCTGATGACATCGTATGCCTGTTCGAATGCATGGTGGATGCGCAAAGCGCCCTTGACAGACTAGCAAGTTCTGTGACTCCTTTCTGCATGAGCTTTGCACCTTCAAAGTGCAAAGTAATGCTGCAAGACTGGGTGTCGTCTACCCCAGCGCTGATGCTTGATGATTAAGAATTGGCCGTAGTGGAATGTTTCACCTACTTAGGTAGCTGCGTTTCAAATGACGGTAACATAGTCAATGAAGTAACCGCCCGCATTTCCAAGGCTCGAGCAGCGTACGCAGGACTGAATGACCTTTGGTGTAGACGCGATGTTTCGTTGAAACTGAAAGGTCGTGTTTACTGCGCCAGTGTGCGGCCAGTTCTGCTCTCTGGTTGCGAGGCTCTAAATTTGCACGGTGAAGATATTCGTCGTCTTGAAGTCTTCGACTGCCGATGTTTGCGTAGTTTGGCGCGGGTTGGATGGAGCGAGCTTGTAAGCAACTCTGAGGTGAGGCATCGCGTATTTGGTAATGATTCCATGGAGAATTCGTTGTTCCATCGAATTCAGATTAGTCGGCTTCGCTGATTAGGACACGTATTGTGCATGCCCAGCTATCGTTTGCCGCACCGCGCCTTATTCGGAGTTGCGCCTCCAGGTTGGAAGAAACTACGTGGAGGTCAACGGATGACGTGGAAACGAGGCATGAAGAAATGCTCAGAGTAATTAGGTAGAATCGGTGTCTCCCGTCTTCCAGGTTGGGGTCCGAAAGACTACAACTGGTTGGCTGAAGACATTAAAGGATATGGTGACTAACCGACAGCAGTGGCGTTCTTGCTGTCTTTTCTTATCAGGCCAGAATTTGAGTTTTGATTGCGTGCTCTGTGATAGCCACAGAGGTTCACTTTATTTATCTCCCTCCAATTAGGCCCAATCCCTCTCCAGCTTGTGCTTTATCACTTAATTTGTATACATTGTGAGCTTGGCAGCGATCAGTGAAGCGAACTTCACAATGTTGTACAATGTTGATGAGGTGCAGCCAAGCTCGGCGAACAGGCGAAATAGAATTTAGTTCACCCGAGCTACGAGGTCCGATTTTCAATACTCCGAAGTATGTCATACCCCAGTGTCTCAGGTGCCCGTTTGGGAAGCCCCCTTTCTCACCTCTTGAGTTAGTTACTAAACACTATCTGCTAGTAACTCGGTTTGCACTTTAGTCATGTACTACTGTCGACTGTAATACTGTTTCGTGCCAGTGACTGCTCCTTTTTTGATTGCCTCTGACTGGTGCGCCTTTGTAAAGCGTGAGTGTATTGTTTAACATTTGCGGTGGGTCGGGTCGAATAAAGTGAATTTTCTAATATAGATGGTCAATGTCTGGATTAGCCCATTCGGTTTTTCACAAGCACCATACACTGTTGATGTTCGGTGTGTTTTTCACTCCTTGGAAGATCGTAATTCTCCATACCGAACATCATCAACAGTGCCTGGTGCCTGTGAAAACCGAATGGGCTAATCCAAACATTGACCATCTAAATTGATTGAGCCATTCGCACAAGGTGATAACCGTCGACCGTGTAGCTCAGTGGTAAGGGTTTGAAGTCCCGACCTAAATGTTCGCGGTTCGAGTCCTGACGGGGACACAAAAAGTACACACTGCTGACGAGTCCCAAATAGAACAAAACAGCTGTCCAGTGCTGTTCGTCGGTTATCACAAACATTTCCACTGCATTTAAATGAATTTTCTAGTGTATATTTTTCTGATTTTATATCGGTTTCCGTTTGACAGTTTAAATAACTTTCTCCGTTTGTTTCATTCAATCAAAGCCCGTCATTTATTGCCCCTATCCGAAGACGGTTGCACTTGTTTTGGTAAACTTGCTTACTCTTTTAAGTCTCATTGATTAAGGTACAGTTGATGTGTTTGCAGTGGGAGTTGACAACTATTCTCACCACAGGAAACTACTCATGCTACAACCAGCACAAATTTACACCCAGCAGACTTGTACGTTACCCGATAACCCTCCGGGTCGCGAATAGAAGAAAGAACACTCAACTGGTTACCCGTGAATAGTTGATTATTGTCTGACTGAATAACTGGTCGCGAACGGTCAGTGGCGATGTGTGCGGGATTTTTCCCAGCACGCAATCACTCTTCATCACAAAACTCCTTGAATGTCCATCGAAAGCATTGCAGTGTGCGCGAATATGACCAGTCACTGAATCAAACCAACACCTTCCTGTTGTCTCACAGTTAGCTGTGCAAGGGCTAAAAGTGCTCGGAGGGTATATTTGAGTGGTACAAGGAACTTCGCTTTGTACCGTATGTCTAAGATTCTTCATAGATTTATCCCCCTTAATGAACTGATCGGCACAAAGGATAAGGTTGCATAAAAGTGGAAGAGAATTGTCTTTGGAAAAAGTATGGCGCCAACGCAACAACAATAATTACATAAGTGCTAGATTCAGCTAAACATTGGGGAAGTGAAAATAGATAGGAACAGGTGAAAGAGGTCATCAAGAACAAAAAGCAATGCAATACAATAAATAAAAAATGGTGCTGAACAAAAATGAGCGCGACAAATTTGCTACCTGTCGTGATTTCCACACGAGTCGCATTGTCTCTCTTGAGGCAGATCAGCGTCCTCCACCATTACTGAATTTGGGAGGGGGGTATATTCGAGCAATTGATCGGCCTCGTTCAATTTATGGAGTACGATCCATGCAATTAGTATCACCAGACTACTGTGTGGCGTTCATTAATATTCTGAAAATGTATTTTCAGTGTCATCAAGTGGACCAGTTGTCTGTTTAACGTACCGTGCATTGTTCTGCCTCCTTCCCCATTCACAGACGACGAATTCAAGAGATCAATTGGCGTCGAAAACAGGAGCAAACAACGGCCGGTCAGCGTCTGACAGAGTTAGAAGAAACTTGGGTCGGTCTTGTAGGCAAGAACTATGAAATCGAGCAAGCCATTCTTGAACTGGAACGGAATCTTGGTTTAGATAGTGCTGTGCCACCAAGCACTTGAGAGCACAATTCTTCTGACATGTACAGTGCAACCAATAAAATTTATGCAACAGCATGCACATGCCGTTTTTCATCCAGATCATGGTAGTGGAATTGTGCCTATAAACTGTTCCCGAATTAACTTACTAGTATGTCATGATGTGTGAAGCTAGTCGATGAGCGAATGGGTTGATTGCACTTCCTGCCGATCTCCTAATGCGCCCGCCCTCCAGATGTATCCTTACCCTAGGTAGACAATGAATACTCGTGCTTATCCGATACTTTTATCAAGCGTATCGTGGTGCCGGAGTGTACTGAATGTGTCTGTGAGACAGCTGAATAGTGGAAGCAAATAAATGCACTAGCAAAGCGAAACCGCGTTATACGTGTTGCGTGGGTTGGAACAGGATCCAATTTATGTATACACCTGAGGGAAAGTTTGTGCTCAGTTAAACACAAGTATAAGAGTGAAAGAGAAAGTAGTAACAGAGTTCGAGTCACGGGTGATCATAAAAAAGCACAAATTGCTGCTTTTCTTCGTAAAGTCAACACCACTACAAATCCAGTGTCATGGGGTTCGCTATCTCCAAATCAGCCCACCGTTTTGTTCCAGATTGTCCTTAAACAGTAGTGCTGCAGCGAGTATGTTAGCACTGTCGGGGAGGGTGATTAGTCAACTGCTACCATAGACGATTGAATATGCTTAGTACTTGATCATCGTATACCGAAAATCACTAACCGATGCTGATATCACGGTGTGTGTGTGTGTGTATAGTTGCTTTGGATTTGTGCGACGCAAGACGAACTGGTCAACTAACGAGGCTGAAACAAACGATAAAGGGATTTTTACCTAATTCCATTGTAGAGTAGCAGAAGCTGTTGATAACGAATCCGGCAATATATGAATAAACTAGAGAATTTCGATGAGCTGACGTACAACCTCTCATAGTGCCCCGTCTGTAGTCTAGCTTCCAATGCGGTGGGTATCGTAAACTCCACCGAACGTGTCTGACAGAACCGATAAATAAGCTAACTTCAGTGTCGCTAGGTCTGCCACACTAACGTACGTGGACAAATGTTTACATGGGTTGAAGTTTTCTATCTGCCTGTTGCAAACGGGCACAAAAAGGTATTCCGAATGTCAATACCTTTCGATTGAGAAGAGAAAAGAGTATACGCTTAGTCTCCTCAATTGGTTTTGTGGGAAGTGGTAAAAATATTTTCTTAGGGCATATCGGGAGAATAAAGATTTGTGAACCAGCTTGTTTTTAGATGTTAAGTGAATCACGATTGAGTAGTCAGGAGAACACGAAATAAGAAACAAGCTCGTTTTCGGGGTTACATCAACTGGCTAAATGCAATAGAACCAATAAACAGGTAAAAGTCAAAGTTTTATTATGAGCATAATTTACAAGTTCGTGCATCTCTTGTTCCCATAGGATATTTACACAGATGAGTCGTTACACGTCGAAAAAGGAGCCACATAGAGTTCCGGGTAGGAGGTAATGGAGAATGTATGCTCCAGTGAGTTTGCTTTAGTGGTGTACGAATGTGAGGTGTGCCAAGGTTTCATCGAGTCTCTGCTTGAAAGATTCAATGGTGGGTGCGCTAACATGAGATAGAAGGGCGTTCTCTAAATGGTTGGGTTGTCGGTTCGAGTACATTTGTGCAGATAATTGTCAAAGCGGTGCTGCTCCCAGTCTCGAAGGCCCTGGTGTGGACATGACAGGTTTCGTTTGAAGGGGGACCTTTTTCTGTTCAGGAACTTTTACCACGTCTTTCGTTACAGTGGAAACCATGTTTATGTCGGTAAAGGTCATATATTGCGTTGGAACGGTGTTGATTAACGAACACCTTGGACGTTTAGCCGGTCGTTGGATTGGGCTCGACGGAGGGATCTGGGAGCTCAGGGTAGCTCTTTTCTTCCAATTCTAAAATTTTTAAGTTAGCTTTATCCTCCGCAGCTNTTGCGTTGGAACGGTGTTGATTAACGAACACCTTGGACGTTTAGCCGGTCGTTGGATTGGGCTCGACGGAGGGATCTGGGAGCTCAGGGTAGCTATCTCTTCTTCTAATACTAAAATTTTTAAGTAAGAACCTATTTTCAATTCCCATCATGTATTTTACAACCGGAGTTTTCGTGTAATCGCTACAAAACCAAAAGCAGCCCTGTTGTGCCAGTATCTGTTTCATCTTAATCGATAGATTGGCACATGCGGCATGAAAGTTTTTCTGGCAGTATGTGCATGGCATTCCTGTTTTGACCTTTCCTCAGCCTTCTGAGCCGCACACACTCAAACCTTGTGTGACTAATTACGTTGACAAACTTCGGTGACCCATTTTTCGTACACTGTGAACGGCGAGATGGGAGTGTTGATAAAGGTCAAGTGAAGCGGTGTCGATTTGGCTGAGTCAACCACACGTCAGTGAGAAAAGTTCGCGTTCAAGACAATGACTGGGGTAACCGGGACGTATCGATCGGCGCAACCGGAGATGGACGGAAGGACACGTGCAGACACGATATGATATCACAATGAAGATATAGCGTGGAAACTTGAAGAAGCTTATGCGCGTGAATTAGATGGAGAATTCACTCTGAACGGTGGAAACTTATTACACGTAGGGTATATATCCAGGAGAGTGATATCACACGATGAAGCTCACCGAATTGAGTCGAATGTGCGCAGACTCGACTTTGTACGACGAATTTTGACACAGAAAATCCACTAAAATTGAGAGCACACAAATTGGGCTCCCGCACGTCACACGAAACACATAATGTTCTTTCACTGTTTACCAATGTGCCAATTCAAGGGACCGTTGAATTCATCGCTAATTTTATAGAAAATTAAGAAACTTGTGTTGGAATACCCGTAGCGGAGCTCAAGTGACTGATTTATCCATGCACATATAACACACTGTTTCCATTTATTGGTGCAACTTATTGACAGAAGGATGAAATAGTCATGGATTCGCAATTAGGACCACTATTAGCAGACATTTTCAAGGCGAAATTAGAAAACGGAGTACTCTCAAAACCCATAGAAGAATCCCATTCTACAAACGACATGTGAATTACATTCTATGTGTTTACGATGCTGATATTCTGTTGGGGAAATTCAATGGAATGGAATTCAATCCGAAACTAGCGTTCATGCTGGAAAAGGAATCCACAAGTGATCTCACGTTTCTTGACATGTTATTGTCTTGACGTTCAGATGGCTCCATTCGTAGAAGCATTCACCGTAAGAAAACTTGAAGGGGACAGTACGCACACTACCAAAGTTTCGTCCCATTGCCATAGAATAAAAGTTTGATTCGCTGCTCAACCAATAGAGTTGAGAAACCTTGTTCTTCGGACTCTGCCGACCATGACCTGGGACGACTACCCAATGTTTTTTTTAGAGAAAGGATATCCTGAGTCACTCATTCACAAAAGCATGACATGATATCTGTAGTGACCATGATGGAACGAAGAAAAGGAACAATCCACGGGGACGTTTTCCGTTCATATTTTCTTCAGAAGCAACTCTGACTCTAACTGTGACACTTCTTTGTTTTACTTCAGCTTTTTTTTTTACTGAGCACGGTTTTCCTCTCAGGTGTATATATAAGCTGGGTCCTGTTCAAACCCACGCAACACGTGTGACACGCTTTCGCTTTCTTACTGCATTTATTGCTTGCATTGTTTAGCGTCACACCGGCACGTTTCGGTACTATTTAGTAACACGATTCGCTAATAAACGTCTATGACTCCCACGAGTGTTTTTGTCTACCTCGGGTAACGAGACACTAGGAGGTCGTGCGCACTTTGAGACTCGTAAGAAGACTTACCGGCAGGCCGTCAACACCGGTTAACTTCATTGGTGAGCCCGCATCGTCTACTTTGTAAGTCAAATCCATTTTGGTTTGCACTTTTTCCTCACGGTTAATTTTTCATTTGCACGATATAATTATTTATCGCATTTGTACGATGACCGAGGAGCCTCCGCCAGTAGACGATAGGGAACTGGACCTATTGGCTATTAGTTTTAAGCCAGTAGCTTCCCTCACGACCCTGAGGTGTCGTTTACTGCGTTAGAAACGCAGTTTATCACCCGTAACGTGAGGAGCTAGCGCTCCAAATACGTTTACGCGGTAGAAGCAATCCCTGGCTATCGAATGTCCGCCATTAGGGATATTATTCTTAAACCGCCGGAGAAGAACGCTTACGTGTGATGTGTGACACTGACCTCGAAATTCCTTGTACACTTTAAATGCATTGAATATGCATAGTATACGATTCAAATAAAGTTCGTGAGCTATTCGATTCGAAGTTGTTCTATTTCGGGGATTGGTTTTGCGCGACTTCTGGAACCCAATTTCGAATACTATTCCCAATACTACATTTGGCGTCGCGGCCGGTGTACTGAACAATGAATTCTACTCCACTAAAATCCCTTGAGCTTAACTGCAGTGCACGCGATATCGAGGATTATTTTGAACGTTTTGAGATTTGATGGTTGACCCGTTCAAAGCCCGATGAGGAAAATAAATCCGCTTTCTTTTTGAATGCTGCCGGTAAAAATAATTACACATTAATCAAGTACTTGGCTTATCCTTCTCCACCTGTTTCTGTACCATACGATGATTTAACATTCATCCTCCTACAGCATGTGAAGCCAACTAACTTTGAAGTCTCAGAGCGAGCAAAATTTCATTCAGTGGTACGCAGTCCGAATCAGGGCATCCGTGAATTCATCCTGGATTTGCTCACTCAAGCAGCAAAGTATGATTTTGGAGACTTACTGGACATGCAATTGAAAGTTTGGCTGATCACTGGCATTAACAATACCGTTTCGCAAAATGAACTTCTGAATCTATCCAACCCGACGTTCAAAGATGTGCGGGCATATTGTGGACAATATCAGGACATTCGCGCCGCCACTTAATCCATGCCGTCCACCATCGAATCTACAGCCATGTTAAATTCACTCAAGACTAAATCCACGAAAGCTCATGCTACAGCCGGACGTTTCAAACCGGTTACACAATCTACCTCACACAATGTGACATATTCGGATAAATCCTATGGCAATTATGCATCATGTGGCAAACGTCATTCCAGATTCACATGTCGATTTCGTTACGCTTCGTGTCACACGTGTGGCAAAACTGGCCATTTTCAGTCTGTCGCAGTACCAAAACCTGTCGTTTAATTCAATCCGCGGGCTCAGAAGTGAGTGATATTGACAAACATTTTTCTTCTTTATCTTTGGCAATTACTTCCCATTCCGGTCACATTCGTAAACAACTATTCAGTTCCACTGGTAACTCGCTTCATTTCATTTTCGACACTGGTAGTGTGGAATCTAATTTCTGT
>UZAN01054487.1:0-10058 GCA_900618425.1 Echinostoma caproni | reverse complement strand
GTTTTGCCCATTAGCGCACGCATTTGGCACAACAGCGGTGACGATGTTGAGTTGCCGAGTGAGACATTTGACAATCATTCTCTTTTCTCCTGACACCGCCAAATGAAGGATGGATACTTTCATGAGCAGATATGGGTTGTGCGCAGTGGTATACATGTACACATCTATTATATGACTCATCATCTCGCACAGTACAGCAGACAAAAGATTGTAATACTGAGAGAGTTGCTCGGTGATCCGTGCTTTGTAAAAGGCGACTATAGTAGAGCAAGAGAGGCGTCTGGGGTTCTCGGGCATGCATTCCATCGACCGCATATACAGAATTCAAAAAATTATGTACAATGATTTCCGTAAAAATTAATTTACCCAACTGTGAATAAATTTTAAAACGTGAATAAATAATTCGAGGGCTCATCAATTTGTATGCGCTGTTCTAGCGGAGCCCCGATAATAAGACTACAGCACAAACGAGCGTTCGCGCGAAAACAGAATGAGGAATATCGCGAACCGTAACGACGAGTGTACTGTGGATAAACTTGCAGAGCCAAAAGAGAGGAGACGGTTGCGTGCGAAGGGTGTGAAAAGTGAAAGTAAACATGCGGTGACCAAATAAGTGTCATTGGTGCAGTAAAACAATATGCTGCAAAAGAGGTATGGAACATGCGGACAGTAGGTAGTTGATGTCACCACACTTGTGTGAGAGCGAAAAAGTTTGGAAAGCTTGGTGGTAACGACGTCTAAAACTGGATTAATCCAGGTGGGCCAGTACCAAAGATCGAGCAATCCAAAAGGTGTTATTGGATTGGTGCTGGTATGTTTGAAGTTATCAACAACCAGGTGAAGATTATCCACCAGTAAAGAACAAGAAATGGTACTTATGAGTCAAGAACAGAGCTAAGGGTTGACTTCGTACAAGAAGAGAAAATGTGCAAATCATTAACTATTGTGGATCTATGACGAGAAAATCAGGGGTTTGCAGTTGACATTTAAACAGTTAGTGTAATTAGATGAACTGAGAAAAATAAAATCAGATCATGCAGCGTGATCGGACGGTATTGTGCGTGCACCGCGACACAGCTTTCGTACAGCCAACCAAGACAGGGATTTGAACCAGTCGGATGATGCCAGGCACATGTAACCGGATTGGCTGTGTCGTAAGGCCAGCATGCGTTTCATATAGATAGCGATTGAATAGCCAGGAATGAACCAATCATTGCCTTCGAGTTGTGATATTGGACAATTATGTCTCCCATAATGAGAACATGGGTGAACTTTATTGAGAGCGTATCTCATGGTCTGTTTGATAGAAGAGACTGAGGTGCAGGGGAGCAATGGATTACACCGATCAAACAATTGCTATCTTTCGACAGCCTCACTGTGCACCAAAGTGTGTTTGTTTGGGGGGAGGTTGTATTGAAGAGATCAAGCGGTTTACATTGGAGAAAATATAGCAGTACACCACCACCTCGTGTAGAAGGATCACGTCTCAGCGGGAATATTCCAGATAGGTGCAATCCAGGGTCGGGAATATCAGTAGTCANTAGTCAACCAAGTTTCAGCAATGGCAACAAAATCCCATTGACCAGTTTGCAAGTGCGGTTGCACATCGGGAACTTTGCTAAGGAAGCCTTATGCGTTCTTGTAAAAACATGTTAGGGAGTGTTTAGTTGGGGATCCGCTGGGATTCGAATCGTTGTTTAAGCCGACCGGTCAGTTAGCAGTGATTTTTTGGAGAATCAGTTCTTTTACTGCGGGCTCTCGAAGATAGAGAAATAATTGGAGTTCGGGTTGGGAGAGGCTGTGTTAGCACCGTTTTCTAACTGCGGACACCGTTTAGTCGCACTATTCAACAGTGGNGGCGTAACTCCTGTTCGTGTGGTTTGGAGACTTCGTGAATCAAGACAACCCTCTTATTCTATGACTCGTATGGAGTCACCGGGTTTGTGCGCGTGCGTTCTGTCCACAGTCGATCAAGAAGTATTCCTATTCAACTGGACACATTGTCACGAATGAGAACGTTCTCAGCGTCTATTTCATCCTTCGAATTCACGTGAGGACTGTTTGAGTGGTAGTCTGTACAAATTAGTCCCAGTTAAGGACAAATGTTCGCATTTCAGTCAATAATTACACACCATCTTATCGAAAGAAGGAAATAATACGCGTAAAACATCTAACCTCGAAAGATGTTGAGAAATCCAGAAGACACCCGCTGTCGGCAATGCGAGAGGATACTAAGCGTTATGCAGAATGCGATGATGAATGAGATCGGAATTTGGATAGCTCACCATGTATAGCATGTGTAGGGTCAGAGGGAATTTTCTGTCCAAATGTTCTGCATGCGGATAAACATAGTTCACACTGGGATGTAAATGAATCATCGACGGGTACAAAAAACACACGACTGATAATCGAAAGATCGCGACGAAGAATTTTGAAGTCTTTCATAAATCGATCAGCAAAATGCACAGTGGAACAATAAAGAAGGACAGGAAAAACACAACGATAAACAATTAAAAAAATTATATTTTTGTTTGACGTTGAGTCTTCGAAGTGTCTTTTAAAAGTTGTAAATACGGGACGTCCGCTTTAAATTTGTCGCAATGGCAACTTCTAAATACTTCACAGAATCTACGCTATTTAGAAATACTGTGTTTGTGATCAAGGATCATGGGGATGAACAGACCGAGAGAGGATAAAAATGTAATTGAAGTACTGTGATAGGTTTAGACACAATCCAGAACGAAAGGAAAAGTCATGGATACATGACAGATTACTGGAAAAATTTGGGTCATCAGGAACAGAAATGTCTTGGCAAAGGGTTACATTATCAGCATTTGAGACGGAGTTGTTCGGCACTGACTGGGTTGAAGTCTATTTTCATGTGAGCGACCAAGCTGTTCCACTTATCCCTTTCTCATTGAACTTGCTGTCACTTCTGGTAAACTAATGCAGATAACTGTCAGGGCGATTAATTATCCCCTTTTCTTTTGCTCATGTGTTTTGCATCTACGGTGTAGATACTTTTGGCTCAACTTGGCTCCCAGAGCATGGAATTGTGACCACACCAGTTGTTGTTGTTGTTGTTGTTTTTCTTCTTATTCTTCTTGTTGTAATATGACCGAGTGTCGTCTGCATTGAAAGGTTCTCCGGCTCTGATACAATGCTTGAGCTCCTCGTTGCGTGGGAGGAACATCCTAAGACGTTTGTTCGGTCACTGGATCGGGCTCTCCGGAAGAATCGGGAAATTCAAGGAAGCTGTTATATCTTCCATTGCCGAAATTTTACCGTTTGATTTTTCCTCAGTAGATAAATCTTTATGCCTATTCGAGATGCCCCTAATGATATATGAGAAAAATGGAGCAAATGAAGCGTAAACTGAAAAGCTAGGAGGCACTATACAGCTGTTTTGACCTGGCTAGGTCTCATGACAGTGCGAATCCATTGACACTATAATGCATTTGACAAGTGGGGATATTCAAGTAATCCTGGTAAAACCTGAAAACACTCTGGGTATACAGCCACCTGCTTGCTCGCTAGTTTCGAGCACGCCTACTGGAAATATTTCTGCCATGAAGTGTATATTCCCGTCTGAAATGTTTAAACAGTCCTACAGAAGGCATGATGAGGACACAAAATCGGCAAACAAGCTCGTTTTCAGTGCAGTGCAATCATGCCATTACAACACTAAATGTGACCAATTAATGATATAGGGATTTATGAAGGAAAGGAACATTATTAAAATGTTCAACAGATCGCATCATAATTGGTCCCCACTTTGCAGGTGAATGACCCGAATTCGTTAAGAGTTAATTTTCATTTGTTCGGACGTGTCGCTTGTCGGCTATCCAATGATGAGAGTTTGAGCGCTTGCACAAATCGCCTTTGAGCACGCAAAGGGGTGTGGAGACGGATGGTGACTGCTGACTATCTTCACATCACTACCACGGTGTATCAAACCACTAACTCCCAAAACCTGTGTGACCAATGGTGTGGGATTTTTTGTTATACTCCGTCGACCCATTTGGATTTAATGAATGACGAGAAGTGAAATAGTTGACAAAGGTCAAGTTGAGCGAATCCAATGTCTGGGTCAACCACACTGGGTGTGCAGAACAATGACAGAACAATGGGGTATTAAATGCATATCGATCGTCGGGACCGGGTTGGAGGGACAGACATACGTGCAGGAGAGATGGTTAGTGGCACGGAACAGAATTACACAAAAGAAATCCGTAGCTCTCTAGGAAACATATTGAGGATTGCACAGAAGCTCGTTCGATAGAACGTTGATTTATCTTCAATGGAGGCGAAGCACGTAGATTCATCACATTTAATGCTCGTGAATAGGACATAATATTCGGCTTTAACGACCAGATGGCAGAGCGGTGTCACGTTTGACGTACTTATCCAAGAGATTAGTATCAAACGATAGAGCCCACAGAGCTGAATCGAAGGTCAACTAGGCGTTGAGTTTCCATCTGGTGAGCATACATCCATGGGGTCATGTACACTGGTTTGACCCCCGAGTCCCTAACAGGGAATGCGCGTGGATGCTACCTACGACTTTCGCAACCAGCTCACAGTGTAACCGATCAGAATCACTGAAACAATTGTAATCAGATATGTCATGTTCAATGAGTTACTTTTCCTGATAACCCTGTTACAAGCACTCGAAAGCCTCATATCAAACCGGGTTTTCCAATTTCACCCACTAAGCTATACTATTTTGGTAGTTACACTTAGCTATTGCTTGCGATTGTGGTTCTATAAAATCCAATATTTATTAGTATTGTTTTCGTTTGTGATCAATTTTAATAAAAATGTAACGCTGGTAGTGTTCCAGTCCAACTGTACCCGGCATGAGTTACAGTGTTCCTTCAGTAGTCATATGGTTACTGATGTTCGTCTGAACATTCCTCCAATGTTCACTCACTATGGAAGTGTCCAAGTTGCGATATCTAATAAGGAAGTCTTCTCTGAATGTGCACTATTGCCAAATAATGACGATCTCGACGGTACACGTGATTATGATCGATTACTAAGAAAGGCTCCTTATCTTAGAAGGATGAGAAGATTCTCTGCCTAGTTCTTGTAATAACTAGGCGTGAACAAAGGGTTAAGTTGCCATTGGATATCTGAACCCTGCTCGTTCTGTTAAGTATGCCCGGGTTATTTACCCGTATCCTGATAGTCTTCAACTGCACAGGGTTTGTTGAAAACTAAACCTGTCCTGCCACCGGTCACACCAGTGTTTTATGAGGTTGCTTCCTGTTCGTGATTTAACGATCACATCCAGCGTATGCGGATCAACCAGGAAACTTAGGGAAGAGGAAGAGGGACGATGTGAAAACTGCCGTTGTGAAACTGACTGTTACAGAACCACTATACACTTCTTGCATAACACTAGTACTCTTTTATGTGCTACTGCTGGCTGAGGACAACCTCGTTTCCATTGGTTACATATAATCAATAACAAGATGGAATGAGGAACAATGTTGATAGCGGTAACTTCATTGTTGGTTTTACGAATATACGTTTCTCATTCAAAATTAATGTAAGTCTTTGGTTTCTCTGTAACAAAAATAAACATAAAGTTAAACGGTTTTTCTATTTATCTGTTCTTCAAAGTGAAATAGGCGAACCATGTTGTATGAAGTTATTTGCTTTCGTTCATTATTTTTTTTTGAGGAATACAAACGAAACTGCTGGTAGGGTTTCTGTGAGAAACGATATTCGAATTTGGTACAGATGAGCGTAAACTACCCATTCAGTGGATGCTAAACCCTGTTTCGCATTACATATTCGACGAATACACCTGTATACGAGCACGGACATGAAAATGTTTTTAGTCAACATCTTATCGACCTGGAACATTACGGCTGTTCAGCAGGTTTTTACTCTTCTTGTGAAATCTCCAATGGAATTTTCATTTTTACCGTTTTTAGCAGTTTTTACCATTGGATTATAGAGCTAAATTTATCATTTTTATATTCGAGAAAATTAAAATACTGCACATTGTTATTATCATTGTAGTTATTATCAGAATTAACGTATGCCGATTCCAGCAAAAGCGGTTGGCAAAAGTAAATCCGAAACCACTAACCATAGCTAAACTGTCACTAAAGGCGGTACTGCCCATCCGGTGCAATGCAAAATCTTAACAGGTATATATTGGTGGGTACGTATTGTCTTTCCGCGGAGGATACAGCTATTCTTTTTTCACATATAGTATGCATTTTACGCGGTAACCTGCGTTTGCACTATATTATGAAAAGTTGCGGGTAGAGTCCGAGGGAAGCTATTCAATACCAAATCGTTATGGTGGAGTTGTTCGTGTTTCTTTTAGTAATACATCAATCATTTTGAATTGGTTAATTTCCGATTACATCAAGTTGTCAATTTGTTGCACAATAGCTGTACGCTGTCGGCAGTGGAAACTAACGATCGAAGTTATCGGATTTGGAGTGTCCTCTATCAATCTAGGCGTGGTAATAAGTCAATAACCTGTCTAAATTTGAACGACTAAGTCGAGGTTCAAAACCCCAATATATCAACGGCGGCGATTTAAACTACCAAAACCAGTAAGCTCGTACTTTTATTTGTGAACTGGAGACTCGCTTGGTAGCATACCACTCTGTATCTGAATAGTACTTGGTTTGATGTAAATAGTAATACCAATTTAAGTAGTATTAAAAATGGGAATCCATTACGGCCTTATTGTCGCCTTTAGGCATCTTAATTGATAGGATCTAGGATTTATGCAAATCGAATTCCCCCGTACGTTCGAACTTCGACCCATTTTCTGAGAGATAACATGTTGTTGTTTTTTACCTTGAATGATTAACATCTCCTCAACAGAGTCAGTTTCTCGAATGGCACCGTACTTATGGACCCAATGCTCGAACACAACTGATGAAAAACAATCGAAGAGTTCATTGCAAATGACCGAAAAACCGCGTCGTGTTATGCTTGCCGCGGTCAAACANCAAACAAAGCCTTTGGCATCCGAAATTTCCTACAATCCAACGAATCGAACGAGACACAGGGAATGGATTGCTCCCGGAAGAACACTGTCGCAATTCGCTTGCACTCACTCCGGGTAAATTGAAGCCCGGTTTTACCCATACAAATCAGCACACTAGGCGTTTCATATCAAAATAAGTGGTTGATTGATTGACTGAGTGTAACGTAGTACGAGGCATGAGGAAGACTAGATTCCTTTGGCGTACTGATGATAAAGATAACAATTTACGACAATTTAGCTTCAACATTTCGGATAAACTGTAAACGTACAAGCACATTCACGGAAAAGGACCGAGACCAAAAACCGAATTTTATCATCCAATCAGAAAATTGGTCCATGGCGGCGGGGGTCGAACATGAAATAGGACACCGCGTGCTGAGGGCAATGTGGCTAGTTTTTTACCGTTTAGCGAACGGGTGACCATTCAACAAGAATCGTAATTTTTTGCACGGCAAAAACAAACACCAGTCTAAGGATGAAAATACTTCAATGATTTTTGTGTCCCGGTTTTCCAATCCGGATAAATAACAGTATCTGATACTCAGTAACAATCGAACGGATCAAACTAAACACTAATATGAAAAGGTGACAGCCATTCGTTCAAGGTGTTGGTTGTCGGTTGTGCAGCTTAGGGGTAAAGGTTTCGATTCGCCAACGGAAGGTTCGAGTCCTGGCAAGGGCCTAAAAGGTACACACTAATGATGATCTCCCAAAAAGCCGAAATAACTGTCCCGTGTCCTTTGTCGGTCATCACAGCGATTTTTGTGGCCAGCACGTGGGGTACTAATGATCCCCCAAGGAGTGAAACCTAAAACCAGCACCATACAGTGTCCGGTGCCTGTAAACAATCGGATATACAGTAATCTGTAAAACATTTCGGGACATTGTTCAAACTCGTGTTCAATCTCCTGCGGAACATGTGGATGTTCGTGGTCTTCTGACTCCGTCTATGTCACGGTGGTGCAACCTTTTGAAACACCTTAAAAACAGATCATGTACTTGGCGACATGCGTGCACGATTTTCGTGCCCTGGGGTACCGATCGCCCCCCGACCATACCCACCTGATCCGTTACGTACCAATGTCGACCTCTACCTCCGACACGCTCGCGCGCGCACACACACACACACCTTGTCCAAGTGATTGACGTGTAACACTACACGCGTGATTCGGTGATGCCAAGCCCCATGAGCCCTTCTTGTTTTGCTCCCGTTGCTCTTCGGGATAACCGGGCTGGACTGCGATTCGCTTTGCGTTCTCAGTTTCTAAACGGCCACTATAATTACGCGCAGTCACACTGTTGTGGCCTGCAGTTGAATGATGTGCCCGTCATGCGATTGGTCGTTGCTGCCCGCCACCACACGTACGTACGCATCTCATGCGAACTCACTCAGTTACAAGGTCGATCCGCCTCAGCAAATCAGAGGTCAGTATTGACCTGTCCGCATTGATTGGTTCGTTGACTGCCCAGAGTGACGACATACTCCTTTTGGTAACGGCTGCGCTGTTTTGGACCTGCCTGTCTGCGTCTTTGCCCACTACATGCCGACCGGCCTACGGACCACCTGCACTTGCGTTTACCTACGGGAAATAGAATTACCGCTTAATTCACTGCTTGCGTACTGATTGACTCATACGGGTGTCGCACAAAATGTGCCTCTCAAGATCTATTGAAGAGTGCATAAGTTTGTTTGGGACACCCTGTTAATTGGACGGGGGAAACGTACAGCGATTCTGCAGAAGTCAAATGTGCATAACGTTTTTTTCAAATCGATTGTTCTGATATTGGAGTGAAGCGTGCTGTATTTATTTTTGGTTAATGTGCACTGCACTTTAAGACTTGGTGTACGTGTATCTAGGACAATACGGATGATAGAATTAGATGATTCAGCCTGTATCTTCGCTTGATATCAATCAGTTCAGCGCCCTATTTAGAATCTGTTACGGACAATCCACTCATTGTTCAACCCAGATTTCCCCTCCCCATGTACATATAGAACTACGTATCAAGTATTATCAATCGGTCATCGATATGACCAGAACATAATGACCGACTCCATTTTAAATACGCTTAGGGGTTAAAGAGATAACTGTTGTTCATTTTGAAGGAACTATGCATCTTCACGCGCACACAATTATTCGTTCACCTGGTCAACCGTACGCTCGGTAAACACCGTGCTCGAGTTTCGCTCACGCCATTCATTTATTTCTTGTTAATCAAAAAACGCATTATTTTTAAGTGAGCTCACATTATCAGGGGACAAGAGAGATTCACCGGGGGATTCATCTTACGTGTTTGTAATTCGAAAGCTTTCCTTATATATCCGATTTTTTCTGTTACAAACCTCAGTCGAAGTTATGGTATAGAAATATGTTTAAATGCGCGTAAAAGTTAATCGCACGAGCAATAGGGGAACGTTCTGCTGTTCCGGAGAGCCATTAGTAAGTCGCAGAGAATGTTTCGTAAATTTTGTTTACATCTGATAGAGGTGACTACTATTTTCACAAGTCTTGATTCCTCTATCACGGAAGACTGTGTACATCACGCCCGCAAACAATTCATGAATCGATCCCCATTTGTTTTTCCGTAATTTATTTGACACAAAACCTAACCATTGATAAGAGAGAACATCATTCATAATAACAAAATTAATAATAACATTTACTACCTTTTTCGAAACCATGTTCAGGATTACAATGCCCGTAATTGTCAAATGCCCTTGGAAATGTTCTTGATCAGTCAGTTAGAAATCTTGTACGCTTTTTCCCTCGTATTCCGATTGTAGAAATTGAGAACATGGTGAAGAAAAATGCAACAGTAAACTATAACTATGTGAGTTAAATTGTGCGTAGTACATTTGTCTGATTGACTGGTATTTGAGAGATGGGTTTCAGCAAAACACGATATAGTGAACGAGACCTAGTGTCAGTCCTCTTGGACTAATGCATCAACTTTCACATAGCCATAGTGTAGTATGAGGACAATCGCGTACCAAACAAAACAATAAACATGGGGAGATGAGTAATTTATCTAT
>UZAN01054486.1:0-14165 GCA_900618425.1 Echinostoma caproni | reverse complement strand
TCTTATCGATGAATGATTTTATGAGAGCCGAGAACGACGTCGTGAATTTAGTACAACAGCAGCTTTTCCCCCCTAGAAACAACGGCGTTGAAAGAGAGTGCACTGACGAACCCAAAAAGGACTGCGATCCAACGGAGCGTTCTGCGTAAATTTAAACCCACACTGGTTGACGGGTTGTCACGCGTGGAAGGGAGATTAGACAACTCTTCCTTGGCATTCAAAGATAAACATCCAATCAATCTGCCGGCCTGGCAACCACGTCACCACCTCACTCGTACGCCACCTTCACGTACAAAACTGGGACTGGGCACTAACCATCTGTTTAACACTATCTGGGGAATGTTTTGGATAACAAGCTGCAGGACCATAATAAAGAGGACGATCAGTAGATGTATGGTTTTTCGCCATCAGAATGTTGTAGCCGGAAAGCAACTGATGGCCCCTTTACCCAAATTCAGGGTTCGAGTGGGTGGGTGGCCGTTCGCGGAGACGGGAATGAACTAATTCGTGCCCCTGGTAATGAAGTACGGGCGATCGGTCGCGAAGCCGTACGAGTGTCTTTTCACCTGCATGCAGTCTCGCGCGGTGCATTTGGAGACGGTGCTTAGTATGTTTACTTAATCGTTCCTCATGGCGCTTTGAAGGCTGATCTGCAGGCGCGGAGTAGCGAACAACATCTTCTTTGAAAACGGTTCGAACATCGTTGGCGCGTCTAATGAGCTACAAAGGTGGCTGTCCCGAGTCGACCAGGGTGAACTAAATAAGCGATTGGTCTCCCAAAAGANCCCCGCCGTTCGCCAGTCATAGGGGCGGGGTTTGGGAACTTATAATAAGGTCGGTGAGAAGGATCCTATTGGTGGTGTGCAATCAACAATCCATCGACGATCAAACATCGAGTAGAGCCATAATCGAGGTAGAGCGCATACTGAACAATAGACCCTTCACCTCAGTTGAGAATGAAGCCCCTGGTCTAGCACTCACGCCAAATGACTTGATACGTTTGAGACCGAATCACAAACTAGCAGTACCCAAACAATAAACCAAATATTATTGGAGTACATGGAAGCAAGCATCCCATATAGCTGGAATTTTCCGAAAGCGGTGGGTTCGTGAGTATTTGCCTATCCTACAGACACGCCAGAAATGAATACGTAGGGAAAGAAACTTTTGAGTAATCGACATAGTGCTGCTCGTCGATGAATAATTGCTGAGAGATAAATAGCTTCTGGATGTCGTTAAAGAATGTCCTCCGGATAAGAACCGGTTCGTACGTACGATTAAAGTGAAAACGGAGGCCGGCGAGACCCTGCGAGACATCCGCCGAATCTATGAGTCATGGAAAACCGATTGTGGTTAACCTCTTGAGCTCTCCATGAGAGATCGAGGGAGGCATTGTGAGTCATGGAAAACGGCTTCTTGATTTTGATTGTTTTTCTGCTTCATTTGTATCTTATTTGTTTTAATCGCAACCTGACCGCTCAGATTTGGTTCATTTGAGTGCTGCGTGACAGTGAGCTATTCTCATCCAAAATCATCTTCTTCCGTTCAGATTTATTGAATTGAGATCATAGAAACACTTGGCTCTTGTTTTCACGTTGTTCCAAGATCACTATGAGGTTTGTACATATTTTATTTGCCTATTTGATCGTTTATTATTGCAGTACCGCAGAAACTTGCTGAATAGTTCTTTGTGTTGACGTTTTGGTATACAATCTAGGCTACGCGTTACTCGTTGATCTAGTTGGGAGGCAAAAGCTCTTTTCCCTCAGTGAAAACCCAGCCCTAAGAGGACACCAGTTGAAACTGGTCAAACCTCGTGTAATAAAGAAAGGGCTAACCTCTTTTCTTATATAGTGGTCAACGCCCGGAACCGACTAACAAATGAAGTTGTCTGGCCTTCCACGCTGGACCTGTTCCAAAAAGGCTTGATGAGATGTGAGACGTAACCTTCCCTGAATCAGCCTCTAGAAAAACAGTCAGTCGTTGGTGATAGCTACGTCTTCAGCTTCCCCCTTATCTCCTTTAACATGAGCTGCCAAATCCATATTTATTTCAACTACCTTTCATCCTTGCCGAGTCTAATTTCAGATCTCTACGTCCTCTTCTCGTACCACTCACCTGTATTCTCTTCTCTTAGTTTTGCATGCTTGCGGATTCTCCTCTGTTAACTGGAGGGGTACTCAAACCATCTCATTAAACTGTGACTGACCAGCTGTTGCTGCTTTTATCGATAGCAAACCGGATTGGGGTTCCTGCTCCGCGGCGGTAGGTGGCTTTGGTTCCACCTATCTACCACTCCGCTCGTGAAAAGATTATATCCTATGTTCAGTCGTCTGCTGTGCTTTATTAGCTTCAAATTATGCCACTTGTTGCCTAGAGTGAGGCTCGGGTAAACTGGCTATCCGCATCGAGCCCTGTCAGTCCCTTCATTATTTTAAAAGTCTCAAAAAGTTTGCTTGTTAGTCATCTCTTCTCCATGGAGAAGAACCATAGGGTTTCCAATCTCTCGCTTTGTGATTCATACCTCATTCCAGCAATCATCTAAGTAGCTAACATTTGCAACCGCCGAATGTAAAATATATATTTTCTCAAGAAGAGAACCCAAGCTTGCACGCAGTGTTCCAACTGCGGTCTAACTATATCCATATGTAGAGACAAGAAAACCTTTGCTTTCGTTCACGATAGGGTTGCCTTCAGCTGGAATACTTGTCCGCTCACGTTTTTTATGGCGTCCAGGTATTGGTCACTGGGGTAGATCCCTAGATTCAATTCTCCATCTAATCGAGTGAAGACCATCGGTTCCGTGGTCGTAGCTACTCGAACCGAAAGCCCTACGGTGTTTAGAGCATGATACTTGGCAACGTTTATCCCCAAGTTCCACTTCTGTGTCAACCAAACAATCATGGTCAGATCAGTTTCTAGTTGATCAAATGGCCCCGAGTTCACTAATTTTATGTCATGCGTAGAGATGAAGATAGAACCAGCGAGGTCATGTACCAAGTCGTTTTTGAACAGCAAAAAGAGTATCGGAATTAGCACTGAGCCCTAAGGCACTCCACTAGATGCGCTACAAACGTTGGACAGAGCTTCTCCCACCCGAACACTATGAGTCCTTTTGGTGAGAAAAGATTCTGTCCATCTATGTAGAGATGCTGAATGTTCAAATCCCCTGAGCTTAGTAAGCAGAAGCCGGTGATTTACCAAGTCGAGGGCCTTCCTAAAGTCCAGGTGGCACACCTCAACTCTGTCTCCCATCTGACCTCTTTGTAACTTTGTCTAACAAATAAAGGAGTTTGCTCAAACACTACCTTCCTTGAGAGAACCCTGCTGGGTGGGGTTGATGGAACTATTTCGAGTGTTTATAAAGAGCATTCCTAACTATAGTTCTTAGACCTTTACTCAGTACGCTAGTCAAACATACAAGTCTGTAGTTACCAGATTGCTTCCTATCCCGCTCGTGTGGATGGACACCACGGTGGCAGTTGTCCAGTCTCTGAGCCCTCTCCTAACTCCTAAGGACTCCTGGTGGAGTTTGTTTATTGAAGTGACGAGCACAGTAGCTAGGTGTCTGATTAAGGCAGGGTGCAGCCCATCTCTGCCAGTGGATTTGCTTACTTTCAAGCTCTCCATGACTTTAAGGACACTACCAGGTGTGACTCGTACATCGCCCATTGGAGAGGCGTTTTGACGCTCTGGCTGTACCGCCCACCTGTCATCTATTATGTAGACGTCTTCGAAGTAATTCTTTAGCTTTTCATACTTGTCTTAAGCAGAAACAGCCAGCCCTCCTCCGGGGTCATCCAACGTGCCTACCAATTGCATTAGTGCAGCCTTCGATTTCACGGAGCTTTAGTACCATTTGGGTTTCAGGCGCGCTCGATTGCAGATTTTAACCTCAAAGTTTGTTTTCGCCTGTTTTACTAGCCTTTTTGTATAGTTGCACGCTTTCTGTATTGTTCTCCTATGAGCAAAAGTGCCCTCCACCTATGGTCCCTTTCCCCTATGACGTGTTTGATGGCAGGTTTTCACCATGGTCCTTTGTGTATATCGACCAGAGGCTGAAAGGGGACATGCCTCTCCGTCAGCCATGGTAGCTGGCCCCAAACTGTTTCCCACCCTGGAAAATGGGACGAATCCGTTCCCTGCTGGAACCATGCTGAGAACATTGAACATTTTTCCTCAAGTCCTTCACATTCATTCGCTTGAAATTGCGGCACCACCTGCGGAGAGGGTTGTATTTTACAATGCACAATTTTAGCAACAGTACATGGCGGTCTCTCCCACCGTCTTAGGTCGCCGATCTCACTCTCCTACAGCGTGAGGACCCAACCTAAAAAAGACGATCTCTTTCCTAGGCCCGTGCTCGTTATTTCTCGCACATGTTACTACACCGCTGCCGCGTTGAATCGGTCCATGAATCCATATGCTGCTTGACACTCTCTCTCGTCCTCATACTGCCGTTTGGGGAGTTTGAAATCCCCCACTAAAATCAGTAGGTGATTTCCCCTACCGTATGTGACAATGAGAGATAATAGTGCTTCATTATCATCCGACTAAGTTTGGTGATCTGTAGATAATTAATATGAGGAAGTGTCCGCCTCGGTTTCTTACCATGCAGCGTGTGACTCGCACTCTTGGTGTACAGATTGTGAGCCCAGGTATTTCCCACTGGATGTAATGCCGCCAAATGGTTACTAAAACCCCATCATCTCTTACCTCTTTCCTATCAGTTCTGTAGTGAACGAAGTTGGTTTCCAAGAGACGTTCCTCGTTTGCAACATTCCTTATTCCAGAAGCGATTTGCAAGGACAATGGACCATCTGTCAATAAGGATCACACTATTGCAATCCTGGCTCATTAGTGCCAAATCGCCCCGTTTATTTCGAACAATGCACACAGTTTTGTACCACAGCTATAGACTGTGGCTGAAAAGCTGGTGCTTGAAGGTGTTCTTCGCTCAACTTGTCAGTGTCCTCAAGCGCAACACCCAAGGGCTTACTGCGTTTTTTGACGTATACTCTGTTAAACGCTTTGCATGGAGCAGTTAACATACTGAGGTGTAAAGTTGATCGGTCGCCCCACGGTCTATTTTGCCATTTTAATCGGAAATGAAATGGGGTTAATTTTGATCCTAAAACTGTGTGGCTTTGTCCTCATATTCTTAGTGGTGTGCCTCAAGGATTCTTTACAGCTCTTGGTATTCATCAGCAACTTAGCACAATGTGTGGCAAATTACCTCTTCTTGTTTGATATTGACGCCTCAAGTCCAGCCCCTCCTAGCAAGGAAGGCACGCAAGGTAATCTGAAAAGGTTATAAGCATGGACCGAGGAATTGAGCGTTCGCCTGAACATGGAAAAGTGTTAGGTTCTGCGCATGGGAGAGCCGGTGGGCAATTTTTGGTACCTGGGGGCATATGAACGCGAAAAAATTGAACTAAGCACTGAAGTTAAGGATCTTGGAATTACGATCAATTCCACGTTCCCTTCCTCGCGTCACTGCTCTCCAGCAGCCAACAGAGCAAATGCAAAGGTAGTCGTCCCACTGCACAAAGATATTTTACGACCACCATTGGAGTACTGAGTTCTAGCTCGGGAGCCGATGATGTATCGGAGCAAATTAGTAATGGATAAGGTTCATTGAAAGGATGTTACCCCTCCTCAAGGGACTGACTTACACCGAAAAGCTTCCATCTTTGATTGTATTTATCGACTTTTGAAAATCTCTCAGATAAGACCCAGAGACAAACGACTCGTCAGACCATTTCATAATTTTGATGTTTCACTTATCAAACGTCTTTCGCCTCATACTCACATGCACACTTTGACGCTCTTTCTCACTCGTATATTTGCATATCAACCAAAATTACTTGACTTTGTCTGTTTGTGCCTCGTCCGGTCCCACTTTGCTTTAGCCGTGATCTAACCGCTCACATTTGACTTGTTCGAGTGCAGTGTGACAATGAGAGTGATTTTCAGGTCGAGAAAAGCTTCCTTCCTTTGGGTTCTTTAAATTACGTTCATAAAACCACTGTTCTTAAGCTGTTCTAAAACTATTTTGAGGTTCGCACGCATTTCACATTCATCTGATCCTTTTTTAATGCGATATCGCAGACGTTTGTCAATTGTTTGGTTGCCGTTTTGGATTCGTGTTTGGTTACGCATCACGCGTTCATCTGTCTTTGAGTTACATTCTGTATTTTTCCCTCGAACGTTGGAGATTTGGAGGTGATCTGATCGAAACTTTAGGAAGCTGGAAGGGATATTTGCAGGGTACAAAACGCGTCTTCGAGCTAGACGGGGACCAGACAAGGCGAGGACACATCTTAAAACTAAAACAACTCAGGGTATATAAAACGATCAAGGCCAAACTCTTTTCGCCGCGAATCATTGACAGCTGGAACAAGCTGACAACTGTGATGGTCAACTTTGGTAGCGCATCTTGGGAGGCACGGTTTCCCAAGTGACCTTAGAAACAGCACTAAAAAGGTCACGCTAAGAGCCATGCATTTGATCCCTTAACAACAGTGCTGAGCACTCCATTCTCGTTAATCTCTAAAGTATCCCTTCCATTTTCTACACCTCACCTCCTTATAAACAAGTAATCTTAGATTCCCAAATGTTTTAGGTTTATTCGTCCCCTGACAGGGAGGGATGCAAGCTGTCGCATTGTCCCTGAAACTGTGCATGATACCATTCGGTTTTCCATGAGCCTCTCAGGAGTTTATTGTATTTGCAGGTCTAAACTTGAAAACAATTGGAACACCAACACTTATTGAAGCAATGTGTCACCTACTTCAACCCCACGATAAACTGGAGTTCATCTGGCTTAGTCGGAAGTCCTCTGTCCAGTCCTATCCTGTCATGTACCCCTCTAGTTCTGACATGGCAATGGTTCCTCCAGACATTCTGACACTTGTCAGTTTTACCACACGATTACTACAGAAATTTCCTTCACTTTAGGTGTGCACCTAAACATTCTGCTGCTCGAAATTTTCTGTACATTGTCTTGATTTTCTACAACCACCAGTATTAGATGTCTTTATGCACTTTTACGGAGAAGCTGAGGGCGTTCATAACATTCAGATATCACATATATCACATCTGTGCGAGAAAATATGAAAGTGTCATGCAAATGATACGCCAGCTTGTTTTATCATTATTTATGTTTTCTGAGCAGATCGTCCGTCGAACAATTCAGCGAGCTTGTCAGAGAGCGGCCACAGAACAAATATCGTACTTAGACAACACTGGATCTAACGCAGTTTGACTTCCTGGTTCAAAAAAGAACATTAAACTGCATTAAATGAAGCAGTTTTCTGTACGAATCCCTGACAACTTTGTGTTTATTGGCTGTAAACCACAAGTACTCGTGTCTCTGGATAACAATATTGCAGATGTGTGAACATCAGGCTCCGCATGTGATTTTTTGATAGTCCGGTTCCATCATCACAACTTGGAGTAAACTTGTGCGATTCTCTAGGCGACTCAATCAAATACGACCCGGTTGACAGAAATTTATGCAAAGTTATGCTGATACCCTAAGAGAATGCACATTAATCCTACCCACTAATTCACAGTTGGTGCTCTTGACTGTAATATAAGCACACACGTATCATTTTCACTACACTAACGGATGTTTTACGTTGTTGAATTCATCTAGGACGATACGGTGGCAGCTGTACCCAGTTCGTGGATGTTGAGCCCCGACATAGCCAAACAACAGGGCAATGGTATGGTCAACATACACCATATCATCAAAGAAGGGTTGCCACCACCACCCGTTTTACTATTCACAAACTGAAAGTACACAGAGTTATGGGTGAATCTATTTGATTATTATTGGCACTTTTGAATGACTTCGAGGATTCTAAAGTATTGTCTAATTATCTGTTGGAATGTACAAATATACTGTCATCTGAAGCAACAATTCTTATGGATCAACATGGCAAAAGGAAACGGTAAGGTTAATTTGTGATGCCTAAACTAACAAATGTATTAGAAAGCCCGTTGTGCACTTCAATACCAAGTCAGAGAATGCCGCCACTAAAAAGCATCTGATAGGTTTGGATGTTTCTCTGCCACCGCTAATTATAGATGACCTGTCCGAGTATGTGTCACAAGAAAAGCCGATGAAGGATATCAGCGGTCACAGCAACCTGTAGGGCATGTTCATAGGAACCACCCGACCGTGTTCAACACCTATTCTTGTGGAGCAAGTGGTTGTTAAACAGTAATTAGTAAATTTATTAAATGATAATATATACGTTTAGTATCAGCATCAGAAATGTCCAATAGGGGAACCTCTCATAAATAAACCATTGTACGTCAATGAAATCGCAGTTGAGTGACGCATAGCGAAAATTGATATGAATCCAAAACAGAAAAACGATTCATTCATAGAGTTCTATGGTACCGGGTTAAAGAAATCGTTACAAAACGTACAACAAAGCAAGCCTCAAATACGCGGCCAAAAAAACAAGCAACCGAGAACCAAACAAGATGTCCAACAAGAGCCAACAACACTTCAAGACACCGAGGCTTGCGATTTGCATACCTGAATTGTTTTGTTGTTTTCGATTATTTTTGGTCATTCTTAGGTGTCAAATCTATTTTTCGGTTGTTATAACATTTCTTTTAACGTTCTTTGTAGCGCTTCTCATTGTTTGTGTCCTTCCATACTATTAGTCGGTTTAACTCATCGCAGGACTCAGGTAGTTTGTTTCATTACATTCTTGTTGTTAGATTTGTCCCTAGCCCTAGGTATATTTACCTACCTTATAATTTTTCTACATATATCTTGAGGATTCATATCGTTATTGTATCTGTATTACTATTGGTTTCTGTGAAATTTTATACTATTGGTTATGCCATCTTTTATTTAATGTGCGTACTACTCACGGTTCCAGACGTTTCCGCATACATAATCATCTAGGTCATTTATTATGAAAAGAATGGTTACTGGAGGGGGTCGGACAAAGGTCAGCAAAGTGCCGAACACCATCACGTCAAATATAATCCGAAGGATGCCAAGCCTGTCGTGCGCAACGGCACTCATTGTGACGGGTGCAAGTCCTGGTACTAAAAGATCTGCAGTAAAGATGACAGCAGAGAAAATGAGCTACAATTTAAGCACGGATGTCTACAGTGGTACTACTTGACCTGTAGACAGCTAATAACGAAACTAGCGAGAACTAGAACCAAGAAAAGGACAGACTTGACTGAGGTTGGTACTCAAACCGAGATGGTCAAGGGTGGTAAGAAGACCGTCAGCAGAGGGACTAACACTAGCGTGGGGTAACAACCCATCGTTTAATCAGAAACCCCAGTGCCGGACCTATGGAAGCTAAGAGCAAGCCAGCACATCGAAACGGTGTTCAAAATGCAACGGTGCAGCCTCCTTCAGAGTGAAAACCGTGCACCTCAAAGGTACTGCCACACCCAGGCCCATACAGACTGGCCCTAGTTTCCGATCGGTCACAGTATTTGACCTACCGGAATCCAAATCATCATCGCTGGCGAACCGGACATTCACGATAGCACAGTTTTCCACCAATGGTGTCGATATTCCGCTTCCTGAGCTAAAACCATTAAGCCTCAGGAGACTACACTTGTAAGCGTACCGGAGAGCGTCTGAGCAGCCACAAAACTGAATGGTGACAGGCAATGCCTGGTAGGTGTTCTCTATAAACCACCAAATTGCTCACAGCCGACGAACTCTACCATCGTTGACTCACCAAAGCACGTCAGTAAATTAAACTATCATCGTTTTTATAATGGGTAATTTCAATTTATCGAAGATCTGCTTCAGTACGTTGACCTACCAAGCGGAGCTTGGGTCTATAACCCCGGTCTTCTTTGACACGGTGATAGATCTAGGGCGACACGAGCAAGCCCGGCGAGGGAACTCGAGACCTTCGGCGCTGGACTGGGTTCTTACCAACGAACCCCACACGGTCGACCAGCTAGAGGTTTCTACACCATTGGAACTCGGCGACCATGGTGTCATACGATTCAGATTCGTACACACCACGGAACTGACACAGTCGATAGGGTCCACGCCTTGAAACCTACGTAGGGCTGACATTCCCGGCATGCGAACCTTCCTGGAGTCAGCCTCATGGCCTCTTGAACCTCCTTGCGTCAACAATCATTGGGGCGAAGTGAACGGCATTCTCACCGAGGCCATGCGTAGGTTTGTACCACGGACACAGGTCTAGCCACCCGAACCGAAACAGCGACTGTATTACTGTACAATGAAGAACTTGGCACGGAAAAGACGCGCGTGGAACCAATCCCAGTGGTCTCAGAGCTCCCATGATCACGAGGCGTATGTTGAACTACGCAACCAGTGCAACCTACAAAGAAAGCAAGACACCAGCGACCACCAGAGGCAGTTTTTACACTATGTCATTGCGGAACCGAGGATTTTCTATAGGGGCATCCCCATGGTGACCCGGGATCACAGACGTCCGTCGTGCGGACGGGTCACTTACCTATGGGAACAAGGCTGTAGATGGCACCCTGGTCGAGTACTACTTTACGGTATTCAGCCCAGAACATGTCAGTTGGACAGACGGAAAGGGTCTTCCCACAAGAGACCCCATATCCATCGGGTTCATGGAACCCGTGTCGTTTTCTCAACATAGGTGGCCAAAAACTGGTAAGTCTCGTAGCTAACAGGTCCCTGGGCCTTGACGGGATACCACCCATTTCACTGCAGCAGTGCGCAAAACAGTTAGCATTACAGCTAAGCAGACTGTTTAATCACTCTATGAGAGTAGACGCGGTCCCGAACGGGTGGAAGACATGCGTGGTCTCGCCTATATTCAAGTCAGCGANAACCGAACCTCACCAAACATTTACCGTCCGGCAGCCCTGCTCTCAGTGGTTTCACAGGTAATAAAAGGTTTCATGGACGACAAAATCTGTGAGTTCGTCAAGCGAGATCGTTGCTTGCACGATGTCCAGCGCGGGTTTCGTGTAGAGCGATCCTGTTAAACCAACTTCTTTGAGACTATGGAGTGGTAAACATGTGCTGCGGACACGGGGGTGCAACTGGACGTAGTCATGCTGAATTTTTCCAAGGCCTTTGATAGAGTTCATCACTCTCTGCTAGTAGAGACGTTGGCATAATCTGGATTCCCCGAAATCCTAATAGTTTGGGCCTCAAAATTTCTGTGCGATCGAATCTTTCAGGTTCGAGTGAACGGCGTTCTCTCAGATAGATTTGTATCACTTACTGGGGTACCCCAGGGCTCTATCTCAGGAACCCAGAGGGTCCACAATATTTGTGAACGATATCACTGTATGTATACAATGAAACCTAATGATGTACGCAGATGACTTTAAGATCTATCGGTAGATTCGAAGCTCGTCAGATAAGTGTACCCTGCAAGAGGACCCAGACAGGCTTTTTACCCGGTCGGTCGCAAATGGTTTGCCGTTCAACTCTGACAAATGCAAGGTTATGCACATGGCAAGAAATCGCACAAGCGACTTCTCGTTAGGAGGTAGAACATTACAGAGGGTCAGGCACTAAAGGGACCTGGACACAGTCATTACCGATGATCTGTTCCAGCAAACTAACTGCAACACACTGGTCCAGAGGGCAATGTTCAAACTGAATCAACTTAGCCGACTTCTGGGGAAAACCATATCAGAGTGTTTACCCAAGATTTTTGCTACGCTCATCAGGCCACATCTAGAGATCAAAATCCACGCGTGACCCCTGAGCACCGACCTTTGATTGTCATATGTATGTTTGCAGATGAAGAGACGTGGATGTGTAACTCCCTAAATTTTACCTTTACCCTAGCTTCACTAATGCTGGAGCTGCTTTCTGCAATCAAGGCCTTAGACAGGATGGCTGATCACTCAGTATTTATTACGAAGGTCCTAGAACACCCATCCATCACTAGACTCAATCCTCGTCCAAGCAAGGCAGCGGGATTGTTATCCTTAACGGTTATAACGATAAAAAAAGAAAAACTACCGGCTGGGTTATAATGCGAGGAACACCCAAAAGTTGACCGGTGATAGGATAAACTCGGATTGGCTCCCGAAGCCCCACGGTGTTGAACTCGGTAATAATAAGGAATCAAAATAAGAAGGGCACCCATCAGGTCACAACCGCAGGATATATCAAAATAGCTGTTATTCTGTCAACCGATCAAGGAAAGAAAAATTAGAAAAAGCAAAAATTGAAATGAGGGAAATAAATAAAATAGAAAAAAGAAAGAAAGCTAAAAGAGAAATGAAACGTACAAATGGTTCAGTGGGAGATTTTCTCTCGGTTGATCACTCGCAGTCAAAGACCAAAGTCGGATAAGGGCACAGAGGTCCTGCATCCCTAATTGCAAACAGCATTCGTGTATCCGGATACACTCTTACCCAGTGCATTCATCCACACACCAAAATCCTGGTCGAAGCGACCAAGTTAGGTATCCCTGGGACAACCTGTAGATCCAGTAGCAAGTAAGCTCCGGATGCGGTTCTGGAGGGACCAACTCCATCCCCTCTATCTGCCTAACGCACTGCTTTTCTTTCCTCTATCACCCGGACTACTGGAAGAATGATTGCATAATTTATTTGTGCGTCCTGGCTGTCTAGAACGGTGGGTACTATTGGAACACTGTGAAAAGTGTGGTGACCAGTGCTTTACGAACCTCTTTTATGTGGTGTTAACTACTGCTTACGTACGAGCGAAGAAAAACACAATTGACCACTAGTATTGCTAACTGTCTCTTGTTTCAGACAATAGGATACTTAGTAAGAAACTTCTACTCCGACGACCTCCTTCCGTCACCGAGTAGTATGCCTGCCACCAGAATCCGCGCTACTCGAAAACTATGGTTCCAAAGCCCGTCGTCCCCCGTTAATCCCGTGAAGTCGATCATGTCCTTCATCCACACCAAATTGAAATATGGCGGGCATTGAGTTCACAAATAAAAAGTTATGTGTGGGTCGTTGAGAGTGAGAATACATGAAAAAGTAAACAACGCAAGAACATCATTACGTCAAATGTGCCCATTGTGAATTGGGAATGATTTTCGTGCCTACTGATTGTCTCTAAATTTCAGCCAGGTTCCCTCTAGCTTTTCTATTTTCACTCTCGATTCCTATACATCTTGTCCTCGACCAATCTGTTTTGACGCTTCAGAGCCAAATCAGAATCACTATTTTTATTTCAGTTAAGGTTTAGGAACCTCGTTTGAGCATTTCCGCTCAAATAGTGTCGGTGCTACTTGGACTAAAATGTCCTCCGTACAGGTATTGTGATCAAATATCTAGTAAGCAACATATTCCTCGAATCATTCTCACTCAATTCCCTTGGCCCTCCTTCGTGGCTAACTAGATAGCTGTGTCCACTTTCGCAACCAATTCTTAACAGTACGCGATTTCAGTTTCAAAGCTGGATCTGTGGAATTCAAAACTCTGGTGCGCACTCTTAGAAACTTTTTGTTGTCTAACCGCGTTGAAACTCCTCGATGTGGTCTTACGTTTATATTCACTCCGATACTCTATCGCTTTAGTGCAACGTGCCAGGTGTGCACCTATTTTTAGTATTGTTCCGTCGCATCCTACGTTTCCTCCTCTCCCTTCCCTCGTCAGCTGGGTACTACCCCAGACTGCTGCATATCGCCTCTTTGTTCCAGATTCCGTTCTCTTGGGCCTGCCGAAGACTTGGGGTCCTCACCCACAATGGACAATTTGGCTCCGGCAATGGTTGTTGGGCACGGCTGTTTCCACCGTTTTGACTACATGCGTCCGCGTTCCGGACCAGGTTGAGAATCACACCCCCTGCCTCACCTACATGGTGTTTTAAGGTTAGGTGTCTAGCGTTTAGTCAGTCCCACATCAAAGCGACCAACGCCCAATTAATCTAAATAATCCGAATCACTCCTTGCTCGATTGAAGCCCCGAACCCAATGAACCTGTCTCCAGGAGCGAGTTGTATTGCAGCATAGAGTGAACATATTCCTTTACCGACGTATTATTCTGGCTGCATTCTTTCCTTTCTATTCCTGTTCTCATGCCTCCACCATCAGGCAACATTTGTTCCACAGACCGCCCCTCGGTATTTCCCCGCAATGTTGCCGTACGTTCAATCCTTCCGAGACCAGCTTTACTATTACTTTCAGTTCTAGTGACGCATTTTCAATGCA
>UZAN01054485.1:3625-15442 GCA_900618425.1 Echinostoma caproni | reverse complement strand
AATCAGTAGACTGTTTAGGAGGCAGAGTTGAATGACTGTCAGAAACTGGGATAACGGGAGAATTAGACAGTCCAAAAGTGGAAAACGGATCTTCTTTGACCGGCGCCTCTCGAAAAGTGGACGCCGCATCGGCACCAAAAGGATCATGTGATGCGACCACGGAAGCGGTGAAATTCGGAGATCGTGATTCGAATGAATCTTTGTGTAAAGTTCCAAACGGATCGAAGACTGGAGACGCAACTGTTGAAACTTGGTTCTAAACCAAAGAAAAATATATAAAAGCAAAATCGATGATTGCAGCGGAAATAATTCACAATTCTACTGTGCATGCACAACTGCTAAAAGTAACAACAGTGTGACTGCTAAAGATTAACCTAAATAACCGTCGTTGTGTCCAACCGATCAGTCATCCAGCTTTATGAACTATTCCTTAACCTTATTTTATCCAGAAATATCTTCGTAGTGAGGCTCTACATTGGTTGCTAAATTACACAGCATTTCCTCTGGGTTGGAACAGGAACATGGAGAGATAGAGAACTGGAGAAGAAAGCATCCATTAATCTCCAGTTAACCCCTAGCTCGAACCCGAACAACGTTTATCTCTGCACTTTTCCTTTCTTGCCGAATTGTAAATCTTTCTTATCGTCGGAAACATGCCAAACCCGATTTTCCTACAGGGACATCTAAGCCACACGGCACAAAAGCAAGTCCCTCCTTCAACAGACAAATGTGTCAGAAAAAATACTACTTATTATGCTGATGAAATGAACTTAGGAGGAAAGGGGTATAGTCAGTATTCCAGGAACACTGGATGCACCTTATCAAGCAATAAAGGAAAAAACATTATGTGGACGGTGGTGGTGCAGTGGTTTAGTCGCTGTCGCCGGCGTGCTTTGGACCCAATGGTCCGAGGTTCGAGCCCCGTCCCCACCATCACCACCCAAATTTGGTGGTGGGCGACTTTGCTGTCATCCGGCTCAATACCACGCCTAACCTAGTGGGACCTTATGTGGTTCGCCACTCCAAGTCCCGAGGCTTGGGTTACCGGTTTCCATCAGGTCCTCTTGACTATGGGGCTTTCCCCGTCTGTTGTTCATCACGCGGTGTGTTATAAAAAAGCAAATAACTTTGTTCATTCTTTCAACCGCTTCCTCCTAGCTGTTTCACTTTAATTTTTTGCTGTGACGGCACCATACTTGTTTCCAAGCCGATGCAATACATGACGGGCTGAGGAGCGGAAGCAAATAAACGTGCATCACACAAACACGGACTACATCAATATCGTCGGAACGGTGGAAGGCTGCAATTTTTTGTTGAATAAGACCGGTATTACATGACCAAAACAAATGGGGACAGCGATTCATCTGGCATTACAGCGACGGTCGCACAGACTATGTTCCAAACAAATTACGGTAGAATGACTCTTGTGATAAGGAAAAATCACCATAAGTTGTTTGTGGGTGTTTTAATACTATTTTGTCGATTCCAAAGAAGGCGAATTCATAAGCGCAACCTCTGACTAGCCAAAACTTAACCCACAAGGTAGTGGAGCGGTGTGAAAACCGCAATCCACCGGGAGTTGATGTCCAGTTCATCGGATCATACGCCTTTTGAACTGGGTCAAACGTGTAAGGTACCCAATACACCTTGATGTCCAATGAAGACAGTGGTTATTGCAATAACCAGGAGAGTGTGGTTCTTTTACCTTTTCTTGTTTGGTTTGGAATCAGGGTTTTTGGCCAACTCCCTCAGATGAATTGCCACGGTTTCACGGACTCAGTTATAGTCCCAGATATCGGATTCTCGTCCTCTCATTTCGAAGGGAAAACACTCACTATGTGGACGCATTAAGTAGGGTTCCTTTGGCAGAGGCTACATGAGACTCTAGATCGTATAGAAGCACTTTGCGAAGTGGATGTGAGCAGCCACAACGCAAGAAACCATCGATAACATTGTATGGGGGGTTCGGAGATAAAGAGGAATCGAACTACATTCTGGTGTGGACTAACAACACTAAAAACAGCCAGCCAAAAAGCGTATCAACGTCGTTCCATGCAAAGCGAAAAGCTTTGTTCAGACATTTAGCGGCCTAAACAATAAACCGTTGTCTTTGGCCGAGATTCAGTGGAACCAATTCAGAGAAGCAATGGCTAACGTTCACTAGCCCAACGATTGCTGTCTTTCTGGAAATAAGTGGTGCATTTGACTCAGTTGACAGAACTGCCCACTGGAGCAGTGTTTGAGATACGTGAAACTTCTCAAAGCCGTCTACTCAAAAACATCAGACCGCGTCAAGGTCTATGACCACATCGCCCATTCATTCATCATCACAAGCGAAGTCAGACAAGGGTACCCGGCTTCACCCATTCTCTTGAATTTTGCAATGGACAAAATCCTCAGCAGCGCTCTAGAAAACTGTCAGTCTTCTGATGTGGAGTTTCTCCCAAGTAATCGACTCCGTGACTTTGAATGTGCATACAACACCGTTATGCACCGCGACTCCTCTCAAGACACTCAAAACGTTTTGTGGAAGGTAGCGTTGTCCGTCACCTAGTTTGGAATGTCCTTTTAGAAATGTTAAGAGGCTACACTTCTTATCATGCTCATGAGCAGTTGGAAAATGACGATCACTTCAACTACCTTGGGAGTTGCTTCAGCTCAAGAGAACTGTCAGAAGAAATACCTGCGTGTACTCGTAGGGCTTTCGCTAACCTACGTCACGCGTGAAGTCGACGCGATCTCAGTCTTTCCTTAGAAGGTTGAGTCGACAAAACCACCGTACGCACAATCCCACTCTACGGCTGCGAGAGCTGGCCCCTTCGAGTAGAAGGCCTACGGAGACTAAGTATCTTTGGTTACTGTTGCCTTTGTTGCATCGCCTAAATGCTATAACAGCCAATAAACAACGATGCGGTTCAACGAAGAATTTTCGTATCAGACAATCCTAGTAGTCCTCTGAAAGCCACCATCTCGCTTCGATGGTTGGGACGAAAGTTGCGGATGTCATATTCCACGAGTCTGGTGGGGAAAGCGGGCAAGCAATGTTGAGGTTAGACGCAGAGTTTTAGATAATCGCGGTTGTCCAATGAAGTAAGTGATCGAACTCCATGGACTACGTTGGCTGGGACAGGTGTTGCGAATGTCACCAACTAGATGCACGTTGTTCACCGAGGCAGGCAGCGGATTGAAACAGGTCAAGGGCGGTCAAACTAAGACTTCTAACTACGTAAAGCTTCTTACATTGAATGCTGGAATATTCTTAGACGCCGAGAGTCAGACGCTAAAGATAGGCGTGCTGCATGACTATCAGATGGACATTATACGTCTGTCTGAGGTCAGATTAGCGGGTTCCGGTTCCAAAAATATCAAAATTCATGTATACCGGCTGTATCACAGCGGCAACGAAATGTCAAGTCAACATGGAGTGGCACCTGCTTTAATCCAACGGGCTAATAACGCTATACTCTCCTGGAAACCGGTATCTAGCGTTGCAGTAGCATAATTCAAGAGTCATCCAGTACACCTCACAGTAATCGTCATCTACATTTCGACTCCCCCATCTGACAACAACGTCAAGGCTGAGTTCCATGGTAGCCTTCAATCGCTTATTAATGAAGAATCTAAACGGGATGTACTTGCCGCAGCAGGAGACTGGAACCCTAGAACTGGCCCACAAGAAGGGGCCACGAAGCACATCTTAGGGGGATTTGGTTTGAACCAGAGCTGCGAGAATGGTGACAGACTACTTTGGTTTATCGATTATAATCGACTGTTTATTACCAAAACGCGGTTTCAACATCCAAAGAAGCATCGTTTGACATGGTACTCCAACGACGGATGAACAGAACACCAACCAGATTATCTTCTCAACCGTTCACGGTGGGTTTCTTCGGTTGGAGACTGTGGATCCTATCGCGCGGCTGAATGTGGGAACAAAAGCGGGTTTGACCACATGCTAGTTCGCGCGAAAGTTAGACTCCAACAAACAACTTGCAGGAAGACGGTTCCCTCAAAAAAACTTAATGTGATTCCGCTGGAGAACAGTTACAGAGTTCATGTACGGCTGGGCATGATAATTCCCCAATTGTCGAACGATCTCTTGGTAAGCAGGGAAGTACAGAGAGTTGGATTGAAACTCAGTAGTTATCGGTATAACGAGCTGTTGTACACGAACCAGACACTGGGTCACGTCGTCTGAAGGACTGAATATCCGACCACAACCAGTTAGCTAATGCGGTCAGAGAAGCACGCCTAGCTCAATTCTCTGCTTACCACGATCTCAGGCGGCAAGCAACACGATCAGCCAGAAACGATAGATGCAACTACTGGAATAAATTGGCGACAAAAATGGAGACTGCAACCAACCCGGGCAACATGGCAATTTACTTCCGAGTTATACATCAGTCACCCAGTCCATGTTGTGCAGCGCCTCCGGCGAGCTCATTACTGAGGCGAAAGGAAAATGCCTCAATAGTTGGCACACTTCAGTCTTTTCAACTACCCTTTGGTCCGAACTCCGTATGCGTCCTCCTCACCATCATCGTCATCTGACGCAAGGTGCGCTCTGTCATCAAAAGAAGAAATCTCAGATAGCACCAAACAACTCGAGCAGCAAAAATCTCCCGGCGAGGACGGGGTATCCGTGGAAATCTACGCAAAGTGCTCTCCAGCCATTTTAAACCCGCTCTATAGCTTACTGTGTGCAATCTGAAAAAGCGAAACTTTCCCAACTGACTGGACCACACCATCACGACGAGACTGCATCTTGACGTGGTGTGATGGCTTGCGCATCTACATAACCTTGTGAGCTATATAGGATGGCTGCTCACAGCCGCAGATCCAATCATGCCTGAAAGGTCAGTGGGTAAAAGCCAGACAAAGCTCTCACTAGACTAGCTGCTTTCGTCGATGCAATCTCGTCCCTGGAGAGGTCACACCAGAAAATAAACACGGAGGGACAGTCTACCAGTCGAAAAAGCCCACTGGATGGATGTAGGAGTAGGGTACCTAGGGATTTCTCCCAGCGGTGGGAGAAGTTTTCGCACTTCACTGGACAGCTACCGCCCGCCCAAGCTGGGCAATCCCCAACCAATAAAGTGCTGTCTCATCCACGTTACGCTCGTCTCATTGGGTGCATGAGTCTAAAGGCCGATCCCGAAAAGTGGACCGTCAACCAACGCACCAGCAAACAACACACTGACCCGAAATTCAAAGGCCTTGTGTGACAGGTTTCCAGAAGCTCCCACAATGGTGCATCGGTTACGCTCCCGCGTTGGATCTACGCCCCATTGTCTTGTGGGTCAGACAGGCTCTGGTCAGGGTTCTCAAAGAAAAACCCCTTCGTCGGTGTGGACTACCGCGAGGTTTGTCGTGCCCCAAAGTCTTAGGTACCTACTTGGAAAACCCTCTTCTTTCGACCGGACCACATCAATTTCGTTACATTTCCCTAAAAATGGAACCAATGAGTATGCGAAAACTACAGAGGCATTGGTTTGTTTGATGTGACAGCCAAGATTTATGCACAGCTTTTGTTGAACCACCGCTAAAACAACACACGGGCGCACCCACCCAACCAAAAAGGATTCCACCGCAGCATAGGACGAGTTGATTAAATATTCAATTTATATTGACCCTTGGAACATCGCCATAAGTCCCAACAACCCACAGCAGTCTGCTTCATTGATTTTCGTGCGGCATTTGATTCCATTGATTGCGAATTCCTCTGGAACATAGTTCTGGTCGATGATGTCCCAATGAAACTTGTTAACCTCATGAGATCCTACTACTCCAGCATCAGTGCCTGAATCCGCGAGGAGTCGTGCTCGTTCGAGTTAAGATCTGGAGTGCGAGAGGGGTGCCCATTGTGCCCCACTGCTGTTTAACTTTGCCGTTGACTGGATAACGGGTCGTTCGATGGAAGGATACCAGAGAGTTCAGATCTCCCCGAACTTATGGCCTACCGACTTAGAATTTGCTGATGATATTGTCGTGTTTGACGAGGACAGGTATAACCTCCAAGTAATCGTTGACCGCACCATTCGACGGGACTCCGAGATCGGCCTAGGGATGAATAAATCAAAAAAACGTTTGTAACAGTCCCAATTCATCCCGAATATCCTGTACTACTAAACGGTGTCGGTTGAATCCGTCGAAAGCTTTAAACACTTGGGCTCAATCAGACTGTCTAAAGGCCAAGCTGAAAACGAGGTACAAATGCGCGTCGATGCCGCAAGGCACTTTTACGGATGAAGAATTGCCTTTGGAGTAGAAATGAACTCAGCCTAAAGACAAAAATACGAGTTTTTCTGCAGCAGTCCGTCCTGTCGTGCTGTACGGTTGCAAAACCTCGCCATTCTATCTTCTCTTTGGCTGCTCTCAATATTTCTATCTTGATTCTGCACCTTTATTCTAATGGGTGGCCAAAGACAACCCCCAAAACCGACGTAAGAAAATGCATGGTTAATGGTTGTGCAACCTGAACTGAACTAAACATTTAGTCGAAAACTGCTGATTCAAGTCTATATGAATTATCTTTGTCTGTGCTCTCAGTATTCCAATCTTCCTTCTGCTCTTTAAATGGGTGACTCAAAGACAGCAAACAAAAACGGCGCACGAAAGTGCGTGGTTTATGGCTGTAAAAATTGAAATTGATGCCAGTTTAACGACTGCCTCCTCGTGCTGTTTGGGCAGGCCGACATCAAATAGAAGCGGCGACGAGAAGGACAACGAAAAACCTGGGCTCGTACAATGATAGTGTTTACCTCAAAACTGGTGGTTGTAGGACGCTCTAGACTAGTAAATAGCGGTCCCAAAGATAGCGAACATGTATGGTTCGACACACTATCCGACATGGCTCGAAACCAGAATCAATGCTTATCTGTTGTGAGACTCTCACTCGTTGATTGGTATTTGAACCCTTTTCACATTTTTTTCTTTACTTGTCGTGGCACATTTGCCAATTATATGTAATTGGTCACATGTTGAATATATGTTGCGGTTGAGACCTTGAATTTGTGGGTAGAAAACATCCGTCACATGGAAGTGTTCGACAAACGACACTTACGTATGGGATGACATAAGCGGGTTAGTAACACAGATGTAAGTCGTCGTGTGCTTGGGAACATTTCGAAGGAAAATTGACNGATGTCAAATTCAGCTTAATAGGCCTCGATGGCCAGAACACGTTTTGTCCTACGGTGGCTTATTGCACCGCAACTTATTAGCAGTTTCCACTCCGAGCTGGAGATCAAGAGTTGATATGGAGTCGAGGCCAGAATAAGTGCACAGAACTATTAGGAAGAGTGTCTCTCGTCTTTCGCACCGGAGTCCCACAAACTCCGTAACTGGATAGTTGGAGACATCGAAGGACATGGCAGAGAAGCGACAGCAGTGGCGTTCTTGTTGACACTTCTTATTAGACATTCCGCCAAACGAGAATAATGAAGATGAATGTCCAGTTCCACCAGATTAACGGGCTGCACTTGCAAACATTCCTCCCGTGAAGATGACGATTCCGTCATTAATCAGTTCCAAGATTCTCCCACTATTTAGCAAACTGGCTGAACTGACGGATCTACTAACCCATCGCGTGCACACAAACACGTGTGTGATATGCATACAGGAATCGTGGCTCAACGAAAACATAGATGATTTGCTGGTCAACATACCTGGTTTTGTAAGTTTTCGATAAGACAGAGAAAGAAGCAAAAAACGTCCGCAGGCGGTGTAATAACCTACATTAACTCCAGTTGGTGCGGCAAATCCGAAACGTCGTTTATTTTCTCCTCTTACTACGAAAACCACGAACGCAGTTGGCCCCGATGGTTTATCTTCGGCATTGCTCAAATATGGCGCTGGCTCAGTCACAGAGATGTTTACGTCCCTTATTAACCAATCAATTTACATATGTTCGATTCCGGATTCCTGGAGACTGTTCATCATTGTTCTCATTCCTGAATCCTCTTCATCTAGAATTTTATCTAAACGCTTTCGTCCTATCGCCATCACATCCTCTGGATTTAAACTTGCAGAGCGCGCTGTTCTCACCCGCTCGCAATCTGGTATTATTGTTCCCAATGACCCTCTCCTGTTTGCGTACAAACCAAATAGATGCACTTTGGGTGCCGTCTCTTCAATGGTGCACTTTATCTGCAAATCCTTAGATAGTTCTCAAAAGTCGGTTCGTTGTGTTTTCCTTGACTATTCCTCGACTTTTGATTCCGTTCCACGATCTCTTCTCCTGCAAAAGTTAGAGTCCTGCGGTTGAAAGATTATTTCACAGGAAGGACTCAAAGGACGAAAGCAAATGGCACTACTTCAAAACCGTTAGTGAGTAATTCTGGAGTCCTTCAAGGTGCTGCGCTCTCCCCCTACCTATTTTCGACTTTCACCAGTGACTTAGCCTCAATCCCACCAGCCAAGAAGTTCAAGTACGCTGATGACGTGGTCGTCTGTCAAGCCATCTCAAACCAATCAGACATAGAATCATTTTCCGACAATTTGTTGCAAGTGAAATCATTTTCGAACCAATTCGGTCTGCGGCTGAATACTTTGCTTTGAATGCATTTTCAATCTTTCCCAATCCGAATACCCCTGGATCCCACAGTCATCAATTCCTTACCCATCACAAGAACACATACCACGAAATACCTAGGAGTTACCATAGATAGCAATCTACGGTGGTCCTCTCATGCGCTTGCTTGTGTTGGTAGGCTGCGTCGCTTATCTTTTCAAATAGGAAAGCTACGACAATTTCGGGTCAGGCATGAAACTGTCTCTTTGTTTATCAATGCATTTTTCCTATCATACTTTATTGTTCGCCTGTTATTTTCCCTGGTCTACTTAGAAAGGACTTCATTACTCTACGTCACGTTTCAGTAATTATCATCCGTGTTTCCTTTAAACACTCTGACCACAAAATTGTGTAATTTGCATAGCATTTCATGCGAGAATTTCGCTCAAAAGATACTCAATGACCCCAGTCATCCACTCAATTCCGATTTATCTGCTTGCCGTTCCCACGCTTCAACTTGACCCAATTTTTGCTGCTTACCCTCCCACATAAGCATTTACCGCAATTCAACGGTTCCCTATCTGGCTCGTATTCTCACTGACACGGTGAGGATCCGTAACGAACTACTTTTAAACTTACAAAGATTATTGCTATATATTAATTTTNATTTCATTTATCCCACTGTAACGGTGAACACATTTTTGACTGAAATGTGGGCACAGTCGCCTGCAGAAGTCATCTACAATACAATAATAATATAATATATCTGGATCACAAAGTAAATATTCTCCTTCCATAAAAAAAGTCCAAGCAGTCATGAATACATTTTCAAACTGAAACCGAACATGTAAGTTGTGAAGAAACCCTGAAGTGTTTATAATACATCTACTTTAGAAGAACTGTTATTCACGTTTAGCAAGCTCTAGCGAAATATACCGCAACCTTAAAACTTAGTGCGTCTCGAGGAATTAAGTTCCGTGTAATAGTTATACGAAGAAGAACGACATCGAAGAATAATATACCATTAAGAGGTGCGTGTTCCTTGGACTGACCGTCGTTTTCGTCTGTACTGAGGCTTGGGTTGGTACCGGTGATTTATCTTCACTGCCCGCTGTGCTGTTAACCGATCCGCCAGTCGATCGTGATGGCATTACAATCAAACCCGCAGCGGTGTTAGTACCCGATGGGCGTTGAACACCATTTTGTTCTGCCCGGTCAATTATTTCTTGATTTTCCCTCATCGCTTCGGCCTCCAATTCAGCGCTCGGCCGACGGTACCTAAAATTGGGTAGGAACGAATATATTCAAATTTTAAGCAATTATATACATATATTTATATATATACATAGAACTTAGCGAAGGTAACTGCAATGAAAATAATTGCACGGTTCAACGATGAGGGGTCTCACATTTAAATCACAGTTATTTGTGGCGCGGGATAATCGATATTGACCACTGTTCAGACTTCACCTTCACGCACAATCCTCAGTTTTCATAGTCGAAAATACACTCGGAAGCACTACATTCGAGTTTCGTTCTTACTATGAATCATCAGTAATGCACATCCACCGTCCGGCTCGGGCTTTGAACTCCGAACCCATCGCATAGAGGTTGTGCCAACCAGCTCGTACCAGGGTTGAACCGAATTGCCTACACATGTTTGTTCAGGTGTCGTCCTCAGTGACAATCAGTCAGTTCGTTCTTGGCCCGACAGCAACAAAGGGAGAGACAGTCANGCTAACTCCAATCGAAAGCCTCCCACCAAATCAGGTCTCACATGCAGGTTACGGGCTGACTGGCCACAAACCTACTAAGGAAGGATGTTATTATTCTACACCGATTTTCGGTCTTTTGTCTGCTTGCTTTTTCATTGCACGAGGATCAGCTTTTGCCATAGGAATAAATGTATGGTAAACTATAGCGCTTACGTAATTATACTGTTTCGCTATAAAAGTATGCGCATCGAAAAGTGCCGATTTTATTTGTTTCCGAGTGGGGTAACTGGAAGGTCGAACTGCTGGAGTGAAAGTTGTATAGTGAAGTGAAAGTTTCGCTAAAGGGACTACATTTTGTAATTAATGGTTAAATAAAAGGAAACCAGCATCTCCTATGAAATCTGACTAATGTAATTTGATTGTATGGTGAATAGCCACAACTTTTCAGAATTTCATTAAGATAACCGCAAAAGCTGCCTCTCACCACACAAATGTGTGTTAGAAAAAAATAACGGCAACCAAATTCTTCAGTTCTGCGCAGATAACCATCTGTTCCTGTTCAGTACCAACTTTCGACACAGCTGTTAATGGGCAGCAACGTGGCGCTGCAATTCAACTGATAAGCTAACTCAAATCGGACAAACAACAGTAAGCTATCGTTGTCATGGCTCAATACAAACTGAAAGGTAATCATGGACCACCTGCGTTCAGTCTAACCACGAATTGTTTTGGATGTTATTTGTCGTCCAACTCAATGGTTGCCGATAAAACTAGCGAAGTCGGTTAGCATATCATCGCTTATCCATCTTAGCTGTTTGTGCATGCTCAGTCAGAGCTAGTACTTGATCTAAGCGCACCTCAGCGTGAAGATGGGGAGTGGATTCAGATTAACCGAACAATGCATTCTGCAGCGAATTTTGCTTGTGCATCTGAACCTGAAATCTGTCTGAGGTATAGGAGGGTGATAACCTCGTAAGCTTTGTTATTGAATTCACAACATCTGGTCCTAAGAGCAAATTCCTTCATCTTGGGGCGAGTCACTAATTGTTTCCATTTTCAATAGGGGACCTCGCAACGATTGCGCAAACCACCGCGGGATAATTTTGCCCCCAATGGTCTCCAAAGTGTTAGCCTCCGTCATGCTTCGGTCAATGACTCTTTTAAGAGGACCCAACATTCGTGGACAGTAAACCGGATTCCTGCCTGAGCTTGGATTTATTGCTCAAACTTTTACATTGAGTTAGGACATTCGGATTTGTTACACTCAACGTCGAACAACGATCGCAGTGTTTGTTGATCAAAACCGAGCCTTCTACTCAATTGACCGCGAAGCTTCAATGGGCTTCTTCCTTCAAAAAGAAATGCCGAGGAAGTACGTTAACTTACCGAGTCCGCGGATCTCTCATACCTCTGATCGACTGAGTCTAGAGGAACTAAACAGGCCATTGATCACCAGCAAAAACATCCATCAAGGGTGCTCCATTTCATCATCATTATCATTGTACAACAGTGAAGCGAACTTCACTGATCGCTGACAAACTTATTTCGCCATTTCTGTTCAATTTCACCCTAGAGGAAATTCTGGACAAC
>UZAN01054483.1:1959-14955 GCA_900618425.1 Echinostoma caproni | reverse complement strand
ATTGGCGAAGACCTAGATAACCAATAATCTTCTTTTGTACATATTATTTAATCGCCCTCATTTCTTCCAATAAAAAAACTACCACCTACTACCATTCCTGTGGCCTTTTCCTCGCATCTCGTTCTCGTGGGGCATTGTGAACTCGTGCTATTGCGGTCCAGTGCTTCTGTGATCCAGTCCGCAATATCTGATTATTGATTCGGGTCTTGTGATTCATATCGCGTGGTTGGCGTTACGAATTCCGTGCGTATAACTACTACTACTACTACTGCAATCATTACAAATGGTCACAATGGAAATTATTTGCAGATACCCTGCACACACCTGGAGTGCAGCTGACACACNACTACTACTACTACTACTACTACTACTACTACTACTACTACTACTACTACTACTACCTTTACTACTACAATCATTACAGATACCGTTTTAGATTTGCATGACCTCTGATCCCTTGTTAAGTAGCGCGTATGATTTTGCAACACCTGTTGAATCCTTAGTGAATAGATGAACAACACGATGGGGTTTTACGAATTGAGTTAAATTGGATTTTGAGATACCACTCGGACACTTCATTTACTTTCCCCATAGGATGGAATCGTTACAATTGCGCAACGTTACAATCGGATTTATAAATCTCCATTTTATGTTCGTACTACAACGATCCGTGCCCCTCAGAAAACTCTGAAAGCGCAATCCATGCTGGAACATACCATTGGCAACAAATTGAGCAGATTCAACCACTGTATGCTCGACCCGACAAATGGGATATCCTGGAGCGTAGCACTTGTTTATTCGTCCCGTTCCAGTGCATTACAGCCTCCAATGAAATACCTCGTTTGTTCCAACTATTCTACAGAATGACTTGTATTAAGGACGCAGAGTGACGCTCCAGGTGGTTTCTAATCCTTCGTAATTGCGCTATTGCATCAAAAGATTTACCATTAGTCAGCCAAACATCGTTTTCGTGAAGAGAAACTTTTTTCTCAGGCACTTACCTATACCCTGTCGTGTTGACCGATAGAAAGCACGGACCAGCTGCTCCGTCCTATTTCGGACTCGTCAGCGGTGTGAACTATTTGTATCCCTGCCGGGACTCGAATAACTAACCTCGGGGTTGGGATTGGAATTCCTGAACCACGCGACCGACGATCAACACTTTGAGCAAGTGGCTCAAAAAATTTAGAACATGAATGCCTTGATTAGCCCATTCGACTTTTCTGTCAGCAGGTGTTTCTGCTGATCTCTCAAGTAGTAAACCTCAAACCGAAGAAAATCAACGGTATCTGCGAAAACAATTCACTTTCTACACCTGAACCGTGACCTACATATCCTGAATGATCCGGACGACCGCATGAGCGAATAAACAACCATGCAGTCTCAAAAATAAATTAACCCCGAATAATTTGAAATGTGATATTTCGCAACCCCAGACAATTTTTTGCCACAATAACAATCTAGATTGATCCATAGTCATCAGTAAGAAGTACTGAGACCGAGTTTGTTCATTACTTTATGGCTAATGAGATATTATCCTTGCATTTTGAAATGAAGTGCCAACTGATCGAATCGGCTTAGAGCTGTTCCGACTTTCGCGATACAACAAAACACATTAAAGGGAAGCCTAAGCCAACAGTTCACACACTAACAATCAAGATCCAGACAAATAAGGAGTTGGACTAGTCATTGTTGACCAGCATGCGACTCTAACAATGACAGGTTGATACATTTGGGTTACATCAATATGTACACGTGATCCAACTCAGTGCACCTGCTGCCTGAGGCTTTCAAATTCAAGTCAAAGTCAATAAACTTATGCACCCAAAGAGTGCATTCAAATAGTGATAAAATAAACAGAAAAACCGATAACGTAGTGCAATAAAAACTCAAGTGCAGGAGTGTTTCCTTAGGGTTGTTGAGACGCGTTGCGCGATTAACGAGGATGCGGGGCAGGTGCGGAATAACACAATTTTCATATGAGAATGTAGGTGAAGACAAGAGGTTGGTATCTGGAATGAGTTCGAGGATTTGGCATATCTCTCTTGATTTCGGAATCCAGCCAGTGCCCTTGATTAGGCGGCAGTAAACTTATCACAAACGTCAAAATGCTTGGAGTGCCGGGCGTTGCGAAATTCCGTGATCTGTTTGATTGTTTGGCAGGAAAATATAGAATAAAACATGAAATAGAATTTGTAAACATCAATCAGCACTCTGACTCAGTTCACTTCAAGAAGATTGAGAAGCGACCGGGCATCGATGATATGTAAAGGGAAATGTAACCATATCAATGATGGGATCTAAAATATCAGCTTGTACACATAGGCGTTCGTAAGAGTAACTGAAGTTGAGAAAGACCGAAACAAAATGTGCTCAAATTGATGGGGATAACTCACAAAAGGGACGGGATCAGAAAGGTCAACAAGTATTCCATATTCTGTCATTGGTCCAAAGATGCACTGATTTTAAGTGGCAGACGTTAATCTGTAAAGGCAAGTGGTGACTGAATGAACAGAATAGGAAAAGAGCTTGAAGCTGTGAGATTTGACACACACACACACACACACACTCACCAGTGTTATCCGAGGAAACCTGGTATCCGCGACCTCAGAATAGATCAGCCCATTTGGGACAAATTTACAAGCACGATATTAATTGCACAAAAGCAATGCAAAATGTGGATTAAGATAAAAAGTAACCCGATATAAGGTACCGAATTGGGTCAGACGTAGAACAAATGATGATGCACTCAGAAGAAAGGAAAATGACCAGATGAGAAATATAGAAAGAAGTTTTCAAGGATGACGGACGAAGTGATGTTGATTTCCATCCGAACAGAATAAGGCATACTCAAAAAGGGTATCATTTAGTAACTTATTACTTCTAATCAAATATTGCTACAAAACAAAGTAATTCCGATCCTGATCACCTACTGTGTGCACATTTTAGTACCAATAATTCGGTAAAAAAGTTTTGCGCAACCTGTTGAAGACATTGTTTACAAAACCGATCACTGATGACAGACCGCTGTTTTATTTGATCTCTTTGCAGCATTTTCTCGTGATAATAAGATCTCACTATTGGTAGACGAGTTTCATCTACTTTGTGAATGAGTTAATTATCAGACATTTTGATTATCCTACAAATTCCTCTGTCGAATTCGCGGAGAGGATTCTCGTGGACCGTAACCATGCACCGCACGCAGAACTGACACGTACCCATCTCTCCACACGTTCTGAATTCCGACAAATGTGATCTGATGTAGACGTTTAGCGAAATTCACCTATACCCTATGTTGCACGTTTATTCACAGACAGAGAGACAAAGAGAACCAAGTAAACTTTGTAATATCCATGGATTAAGAAATATATTAGGAAATATTTTTCATCGTTATATATGTTTTTAAATGAAATGTAAGCTTCAGTGTTTTACACGATACAATACAATATAATACGATACAGCAGAATACAAATAATCTGGTGGCTGTTCATGTAATGTAGTAGTATATGTGTGCAGTTTGATGTAGTTGTCGGACCATCGGCTTACGTTTTTATGATTTACATATTCCGGCCCGAAGAAATCAATACGCAACATGGTCAGGGAACAACAAACCGTGAGAGATTATCTTGCTCACTAGTTCTGTTTAGTCCCTATGTATATTTTTACCAACTTCCTACCCTCCAGTGTGAGTTACTCAGTGACTCATGAAAAACTAGAAATTCCAGCCTAACGTGTGGATCCGTTGAAAATACCAGGAACAGTTAAATTGAATTCTCTCCCCGAACAGTTTGACTGACGGACAATTCAATCGACCCGGTTTACCAATAAACTGATCGATGTATGCGTGATACGAAACCATTTTTCTCGAAATCACATACCCGCTTTAAGAATTCATTAACCCATGGTAATACGTGAGTCCAATTTGCCTGGATTTGCGCGTTCCGATTCATTGCTTCGTTTTATACGTGGCTCATGGTTTGACACTTGTGAGACGTTGCTGACACACCTCGGTGTCCAGTTTGACTGCTTACTACCTTAACAAATGCATGTCACACTCTTGAATGTTGACATTGAGAGGCTCCTTTCTAGACACCTGCAGGAATAAGAAAAAGCTCTAAACAAGTTATATTTACTCTGGTCTTATGGCGCATATAACTTAACTTTGATGCTAAGAGGTCCAAACGGGTCTCATACTTGAGATTTCCCCTTCCTGAACTAAATAACGGACTATTTGCTCCACGAATATCTCAAGAACAATTTCTCTTTATTCATACCAGGTATTTAATCCTACTTATACATTTATTCAATGATTTGTTCACGGTCGTGCAATAAAAACATGAGAATTTAAGGGAGGATGCTTCTAGCCTTTGTTTGAATTGAATGTGATACAGAAATCTGCGAGTTGTATTTGAAGTGAGTTCGTATGACCTGATAGCATATATCGTTGGCTACCTTTCAATGGCCTGACAAATCCAACCAACACTGACCCAAAAGGCTTTTGCATCTCATCGACAAACGCGCATATTCATTTGATTGCAAACCATCGGGTCTTGCCAATCGATACTATCGGATGTTGTTATTCATTGGCAGCTGTTTGACACGAGTAGATTGCTCGATGGCATTTAGGAACGCAGCAAAAAGGAAAATAAAAGTTTGAGTCATTTCAACCGAAAGCACACTGAGTGATGCTGGTCCTTTTGTGCGTTATTTAGTATCAGTGGATTGGGACTGCGTCACCAAACCGAGCCAAAATTGCTTCCTTTGGTGACAGTGGGTCATGACAACAGCTTCCACCGTAGTTACAGTACGATCTTGGATCGCGTTCGAGGGTCAACCTCTTGAGTAAACGGTTGTGCCAGTGTAGAATGTTGTGCGTGAATCAAACCATTCGATTCAACCACTTATCAGATCCTGCAGTTGATTGTCTTCTGTCCCTTCAGCTCAAATAATTTAAAGCAGAGATCCCGCTATGTTACATATATGGACACCTCTCTAGGTGTGAGAAATTGTGAAATTTGTTGGGTTCAGTAATTTGAATCGCGAGCAAACAGAGTAATCGTTAAATACAATGAGGTGTAGACTTATGTTTTTCGTTTTTATTGTGAGAGGGTTTGGGCTTGTAACGAGCTGATCCAAAGTTAGAATCACATCACAATAGGCTTGTGACTTCCCTGTTCCACTGCAACCTCTGGTTTTCGTGGCTGTATGACTCTCGCTTTGTGCGATTATGTCTTTCGTTACTGATCATGCTACAGACCAGCTTGCGTGCAGTCGCTACAGCAAAATGAATTACTTGCTTTACGATGAGATTTTTTAATTACTTACTCAAGCTAGAACAGGATAGGAGAAAATTAAGTTTTCTTACTATAGTTATACCGGTGGTATGTCTATTTTTGGTAGTGTTATTTTGATTGGAACCAGCTACGGATCCGATTGAAACCGGTGTTCCCCCTGATCAGGAAGGCAGAAATGCTTCTAATTAGTGAGTGGTAGTTTAATATTCATGGATATTCGTTCCCAGTGGATTAGGCAAATAAACATACTCACATAAATTCATGGCTTTCCTCTACCAAAATAAATGATAGAAAGTAGAATTTTTCATCATCCTTTATTTTGTCATTGGTTTCAAGTTAATCCATTTAATGTTCAACTGAACTTTGTTGCAAACGCAGTTGATTGCTGTCACGACTGAATGTTAAATGAACCATTTATGTTCAAGATGCATCCGAACGGACAGCCATACAAAAGATTTATTGAAAATGCATCCCGCGCAACAGTTTCTTATCCCCCAATCCCTCTACTTTGAGAGTGAACCACAATGACACCTAATGGGTATCACTACAACAGTTGAATAAGAAGCTTAAATAATAATTTCCAACCTCTTAGTTTTCGTGAAGAAGAATCTGCAATTGGATATGTGAAATATGCCGCAACAATAGCGTTGTAACTCCCTTGTGCATAATTCTAGTGGAGCGATTTGGTCTGACATAAAGCAAGCATTCCAATGTGGAAAGTTGACACAATTTCGGGACATTTCCGGAATGGCCCCCATATGTGCAACCCGGGACGCGAGTGTGTGTGGGAGAAAGCAAACATACGGAAAGTGCAAACGTTTGAATTTGAACCACACCTTGATCGAACGGTCAAGGTAACCTCGAAATTCGATAACGAGCTCCGAACAGACCGAACCAAATTAGTCGCTGGTACGGCTAGTTGGAAGAGAATTGCAGTCAGTGAGATGGCTAATCGAAGCTAGTTAAAAAGTGTAGTACACTCGCTATACACGGGATAAGCAAATTATGACACTGACTCAGAACTACTGTGGTGCTACGTACTAAGCGATAACAACAGTGGAAATCAAGAAAACGAATGCCCCCTCCCGGGAACTTTCAGAGAAAGATTAGCACAGGTTGGTACATATGACTTCTACTTCCAGAACTCGTACTCCAGGATTGAAAAGTATCCTTGCATTATATATTTCGAATCTGAAAATGCAAGAAACTCTAGAATATATAGCGTGAATAGGGAACAAGAGAGTGTAAGGAAGAACCACATTCACAACACTTCAAATAGAGGTCTATTTACTGTGATATAAAACTAACATTGGATGATGACAATTAAAAATGTATCTACTTCGGTGATGCAAATAGATTCACGTTGGACAGGCCCGATGTGTGGTACTATTGATTGCATTATTGTTGGAAAGACTAACACCATTTCAGTCAGTCGATCAATAATAAGAGTTCAGTGATGTTATGGAGTACATTTTCAGGTCACTCTCCGAGCGACCTAACCATTTTTGTGATGCCCAAGATCCCGATGTGTGCAGTCGTAAACCGGGGCACTGTCCAATGCCATCATGATCAGCGACTGGTCAGGCGGAGGACATATTTCGGCAAATGATTGCCGTAGTTCACAACTCATACCATGCCAGAAGCTGGCTATTGTTCCATGATATTAAATTAATGGTGTGACCTGCATGCCACTCGAATTTCAATCCAGTTGAGGACAACTGGGCGTTCGTAGCCGAACGCTATATTACACTTGAAGAGCTTTTGAATCGAAAGATGAACGGGGGTCAATCTAAAGTGGTGTTGACTGTCTATCGATAAAGATGTTTCGATACCTTTTTGTAGGTATGCCCAACAGGTGCATCGAAATTCTGACACGAAAAGATCACTGCACACAATACTAACAGGATTCATTTGAATAGAAACACAGGTTAGTGTGGAACCTTTTTTTAGTGTATATCTTGTGTATCATTGGTGGACCAAGCATATTTGAACGATTTTTGCAACTGCCCGTAGAGAGAAGATGACGCATCCGCATATCGATCGTATTGATTGATATACAGGGCACTTTTCCACGTGTGTCAGTGATTTTTCAATATACAAACGTCATTGAAAAACGCTAAACGCCGTTAATACTCCATAAATGGTAAATAAATTTGATGTCAAATGCACCACTTACAGACGATCGGAATAAATTTGCACCGGGGATAGGCAACTGCAGTAAAACCACCCAATGTTGCGAAGAAATAGACCTTGTTCACGCCCTAAATTCACTTTGTCATAAAAACACAATGTTTGTTTGTATCAAACCATTCAAATCGTTCACCTTCAGTTTTCCCATTTTGCACTGGATTATTTGTATCCCAACAGAGTGCAATGCTGATTCTCTCTTAAACAGTCATCAGCTACGCATACTCGAAACAGGTTTTCAGCAAGACCAGGCATATATTCTACTCAATCGATATTCGGGGGTCAAGAGAAAGCCACCAGGGTCTTTCAACCTCGGCGATGTGAACCAACGCGTTATCCTGTATAAAGATCATGTAATTTCCACACCTTCTTTGAATGGAAGCAAAAAATGAATCATATAAATTCAGAGCGTTCTCATTTTTGGACAAGTTCATTCAATGGAGGCTTCGTACGATGCTTGTTTCTTCCTCTGGAGGTGATTTATTCACCACATGTAGGGTGCATTTATGATGTAAATGATGGTTTAATCACCGACAAAGAAAACTGGACATCAGGTTCGTTTGCGCTGGGCATGGTTACCAATGAGTATGCAGTGTTCCTACATTTGTCTTCTTTTTATATGTTATTCATTCGCATCTAGCATCTACTGCCACATGTAGTACACATGTTTGTTTATCTCAACTAGTGTGTTTTAACAACATACTACTGGATACATTTTGGTTTTCGCTGGTGCTCGGCACACCGTGTTCCCACTGTGTCACTGTCATGTGCTGTAAACTGACTGTGATCCACACCCATAATTTAGTTGGACTACTTGTGTTTCACTCCGACTATAGAACAGCGTTCAGTTCTGTACACCCCTACCCCCGCTCCTCCACACATACCTTCATGTCTTTACTGAAGACTGAACTACTCAAAATGACTTCATTCGATTGGTAGGTCAATTCCAGTTTAAGGCTTATTTTGTATGCTTAAAAGGACAGTTTCACCGGATTACACAACACGCAATTTCGTGTTCCCGCCGTGATCCGAATCGCGGAACATCAAGTTGGAATTAGAGGCACTTATCAATCTGCCAACTGACTGCCAACGCCTTTATCAAACGTGCGCATTTATGTAGACCGTCGTGTTTGCGATAAACCCATTGTATTTTTCACTTGCTCTCGTCCACATAGTCATAATAATTTCCATTGACTAATAATTTTGACTTAAGATTACTGTGTTGGGTTCCTTCCAGGTCTGCTAACTAAGATTTTTAGGCCATGAAAATTGCACCATATGCCATCAATTACTTATCCCGATAATTGCTAGTATGGAAAGCCTTGGATTCACTCCTGCTGTCCTACTGATAATGTATCAGCCCATCTGGAATATTCCAACGGAACTGTTTGAACACTAAACCTCGATGACCTGTTCATCATCCCGCGTAATGTGTTCCACTGCTGACTGAATTCTAAACCAAATATGATCCCGAGATTGTCATGGAACGTTTATCATCATTTTGAAAATCACGATCGAAACCTTTTGGATTAACTGTTTCACTCTTCCGACACTAGGCACCGCTATGGATTCAAATTCGTCCAACTCATTTTCCTGGCTCTAATTGGACACCTTGTCTTGCATCCCTTTCAGGTGGGTCAGACACTGTCCAGCGGGTTTTAAAGGTAACATTTAAAAATGCCATTTATGTTGATTGATTTTCATTGTATTCTTCGCGCAATCACCTGCACGACCTTATGGAATTACACTCGCAACCGTTCTTGAACGCGATGAAACTCAAATGGTCACCCCATAGATACTAAACAACTTTTAGTGGCAGTGAGTATTTCTCACTATCCATAATACATTATTCCTGACCTTCGTTCAACCAGGTCCTCTCGAACAACTTGTAGTAATCGCAGTAGAAGAGAATCTGGAATCACGAGTCACAAATCACAGTCGCAGGCGAAACACGGAATCTTATTGGTAATGGTATGCCGGAATCTTCCATCACCGAGATACAAGCAGACTACGGAAGTGGCGGTTCATCTATTAGAAGAAATTAATCGGACTGAATACCCGTAAATAGAACCATCATTGGTTAAACGGGCATCAACCAATCACCGTTCTCGTTCTCCTAGTCACAGAAATTCTGTTTGAATTGCATGCAGTTTGATTGGTCCATTCTATTAGACTGTGGTCCAGAAAATGTAACGCCCCTTGGCTAGAATTATCTTGGAAGGTTGAATCACCACGAAATTAAATGTGTTTATCTGACAACCTTTCCATCACGAAGCGCAAGGTTCATTAGAATATGGCTCCCGCAATACGCAATCCCTGCCATAAATTAGATTTGGCATAACGAAAGCCAAGACTATGGATAATTTTTTACTTCAGTCAAATAAAAAATGAAGAATCTTTAGATGAATAGTGATCTGTAGAATGACTGGTTGCACAGACTTTATAAACGCATGTACAAGATATTGCGTTCATGCGTTCTATTGGTCACAGAAAAAATGAATCGGGGGCAATTCAACGAAGGATTTGGCTTTGCACTTTCTCAAATCCCTCAAATGGGAACTCGTGATGCCGAAATAATCGATCCGGTTCTGACTGTCCTATCTCGAAAAACCACAGATTTGATTGAAGAGCACTCATAGATATGGAATAAATCGGATTGGACGCAGACCGGCGAAAAATTACTTGGTCTCATGAATTATTATCAGACAATGAACAGGACTGACAAGCACTATGTTTTAATCGTGATATAAAAATGTCTGCCATTAGGAAAACTCGTTTATCTGAACACAATTTAGTCCCATTACAGTTAACTTAGCTTCTGTCCTGTAGTACCTTGTGAACCACAAAATGACTACATTTCAGTGAAATTTAAAAAAAGGAATAGTTGGGAAATATTTATAATCTGAAATTGGTGAGAAATATTTGTCGCAATTTCTTGGTCAAACCACATATCAACTCTGACATAGATGAGAGAAATGAAACACATCAAATTGTTTCAGAGGCTTTTTAAGAGCGGCACAAAAATCAGCCGGCAGCAAAGTGAAACAAAAGGTGATACAGAAACCAGAAGTGTGAAATAAAGCCTGTCTAAATTGAATAACGTGACCTAATTTGAAAAAAATATATTACCGAAACCTTTAAAAATCTGAACAAATTATAGATCACGAATTGATTTGATTAACCTTAGTCCTTAGTTGACTTTCTGCACATTGATTCCTGAATCGAATGAGAAAAATAACATCACAAGTGAGTGAAAATGCATTCCCAAATCATTCTATGGAACGACGCATGCACTCAAATACAGTCGTGATACGCCGGCGACTTGTCGTTTAGCCCGGGCAACCACTTCTTCTTGCGTTGTCATGCTCACCACATCTGGACGTCATGTTGACTGATTTCTTATGCGGGCGCATCACTTGAGTGACGGGGGAGGGAGCGAAAGCAGTATTCGGCTTGGCAACCCGCGCATATTTCGATCTCTGAGCACCGAATCACAAATTTAACGGTGAGTACGTTTCTTAGTTCATCAGTAATTAAAAATTAGTAGAATACTTACTAACAAGGAATAGGATGGTCATAAATATTGGAGAAATTCAATTGCCACTAATGTACTTCTCGATGACACTGCCTCTTTTATGGTTATTCTGAAGCAAAACAATTGGAATACACCGAGGGTTGGATAGTGATAGTAGTCGTAATAAATTAGTTATCAGTAGCCGATTGAATGGCGAAGCAAAATCAGGAAGGCAGGGCAAGCTCTTTGCTATTCCAACGTAGTCGAAATAAAAATGCACATGCGGTACTGGCGTGCCACAGTGTACTTCTATATCTTTTCAACTTCCGCCGTAACTTCAAGTGAATTCATTGTAACTTCAGGTGAATCAAACCAATCGCACTCCAGTGGGAACCCCACAAGATGATTGGTGCTTTAGTCGTCAAACACGGATTAAACGGGTCTGCCTAAACCCCGTCCAGTCCTAATGAACTCACTCCTCTGTAGACAAACAAAAGTACTTTTTAAGTGATTTACCGAGCTAGGGGGACGTTTTCGTGGGGTGGGGTGGGCTGTTGGTACTCCCCCCCCCCGCCCGACCTACCCTGAAATGTTGTCTGTGATAGTCGGCCGGGTAACGAAGCGACTCACGTCAAACTGGATCGATAAATCGGTAGCCATGCCCAGACATGAATACTGGCATGAACCATCGCATGAGTGGAATCAGCCTCGGCCCTTAGTATAGTAGTAAGTAAATTCCATTGGGGCGGTGATTTCCTCAACTAACAGTGATTCCTTTGAATCAAATGCGATTTTCTAATCATTTCTGACATTGAAATACACACTTGACGAAATATTTAGTAGGCATCAGCTGGTGGTATGAATATTGGAGTTTGCATTTCCCCTCAAATCACTCACCATACAGATCAAAGATGATTCCTTCTTCATCTGCAATGAAAATGAATCCAACTGTTGGTGATTATTTAGACAAAATTGGAAAAGACCCCAGTGGTTGGTGGTTTGTACCATTTGCACACTAACGATAAGCAAAATGTCAACCTGTCCAACCTAGTCTGCTGATTTAACATGATCGTTCGGTTTGAGCGGCGTATGAACTGCCTGCCTCGGTTTTCCTTTAATCGCCACGTGCCCTAATAAACACTGCCTACTGAGGGACTGCTTCTGTATGATATTATCCACAAACGCAAAGTGGATAACAAGCATTCTGTAATTGTATATGTGCTCCAAAGTCTACGAAATTTATAGTGACAACTCATGGAGTCGAGTTTTAGGCATGCATACATAGGTCGGATGGGCTAGAGTGGCCTCGATAACCACAATCATACTTCGATTCGAGCGAGTCTCCGAAAAAGTTGATGGCACGTGCTGATTTACAAGTACTCAGGGAGCTTTTCAATCCCGACGACAATCACCCCAGGGTACATACAACCTACCGTTGATTGATTTTAGCTTAACTAAACACATCGGACAAAGTCGGACGTTGATGAGGTTTACACCAAATGAGAATTTCAATTTGAATCCAATAAGTTTCGTTTGTTAAAATGGAAAAGCAATCGAGGACTATGGTTTTACTGATTTTTTAATGAAACTGTTCGATACCGCCCCATAAACTTTTTTAAATGAACGAAGATTCCCAATCTCACAGTCCTGTGTTCACTAGGAATACTATGAGCGTAAAAACGCTCTTCCTATGCATTAACATCAACAAGGGGTATTAAGTTTTTCAATTTCAACTGGCAACAATAAAATATTTCCAATTTTTTTTCTACGGTGCCAAACTAATTGAATGTAAGAGAAGACGTTTCATGATCAAATAAGTATTGTCATATGCATGTGAGGTGTCAGGGGGTTGCAGTTTGCAAGGCATCTAGAAGTGTGCTAAGCTATCAAATGACTACTCGTAGATGTCTGTAAGACAAATAATTTACTTACTTTATCCTTCTAACATGCGACTGCATCGTTACCTAGGGAATTCATTGCAGTGCGGCTATCTCGACATGC
>UZAN01054481.1:2319-15447 GCA_900618425.1 Echinostoma caproni | reverse complement strand
CCCGCATCTTCGGACGGTCGCGGAATTATCAACCGTGCTGCAAGCCGGACAAACATACAGATCGATCGGTCTACCGACGAGATCGAGCCATAATTAGGACAACCATAAGGCCGAGGCCTTTACATTCTGGAAGATTGGATTGGATTCATTTCTTCACATGTAGGTACAACACCAATCACAACTGTGGAACTACCTGGCAGTCGCAGCACAGTGGGAATCACCAGCTCACAAGTGCAAGAACCTGGACGTTTACTGGCCGAAGCCTTAAGTTCTGTGACCGGACTTGACATAACTGACTTTGTTTGTCTACATCAATTTGAGGTCGTTATTGAATAATGAAGCCAGCACATTTTTGATTTCTTGAAATGAGATCACTTATTTTTTTGATATGTTTAGAATGTTTTGTGTTAGGTGAATGGGAAAAGTACCACACAAATGGTGACATTAGTCTTTTCCTTGAAAATGTAAATCGGAAATGTCCTGACATTTCTCATGTGTACTTGCTCGACGATAACGGCGATAAATACACAGTTGGTGGGAATAACCTGACTGCTATTGTTTTCGGTATCAACCTTCTAAATGAAGAACCAGGTTTGTTTTTCTCACTTCAGTTCATTGCGTCATAAAGGCAGACCGCATTTTAAGTATATCGCCAATATGCACGGCAATGAAATATTGGGAAGAGAATTATTGCTGATGCTTGCTCATGATTTGTGTACCGGTTGGAGAAAAAACGACCAAAAAATAACTAATTTGATCAAGTTGACTCGAATCCATTTACTACCCACAATGAATCCAGATGGATGGTCCAAAGCTTTTCATACATCCAAAGTGAGTTCACGAGAATGAAAAGTCTAATTTATCTGGAAGGATCGAGAAACCGTTGGTAGAGAGAACGCCAATAAAGTTGACCTGAACCGAAACTTTCCTAATCTGGACGCAGTTGTATTCAAAAATGTTGAAAAGAATGGCCCGTTCGATCATCTGTACAACTATAGTCAAGAGAAAAACAAAGTGAGTTATTTCGTTTATTCTCTATTGTCACAAGATTTATAAAGATTTCATTAGTTCATTCAAAGACATCTCTTTTTATACGATGAAAATGATCATCCTGTCTTCAGTCTTCAGTATTAAAGGAGAGGGCAGGGTGCAAGTGTAAGCCCCATCACCACTGGGTCGAAGGTCCGATCACAATTGTCCGTTCCTACATAGCCCCTTCAGGTGCTCATCCAGATGCCGTTTGAAAGCAGCGTCTGTCTCCTCTTCCATCACAATCGCTGGAAGGGAATTCCAAAGTGTTGTTGACCTACGTGAGTGTCGGCAGACTAACGGCAGACTAACTGACTGAGGTTTCCGCAACCTGAGAGAGAGCCTCCGCGTGCGGTCCTCTGTCCGTAAAGGGAAGTACCGTTGCAGCTTCAGGCCCATATCATCAGTAATCAAAAATATATGAATTGAGCTCAATTTAAATATCATTAGGATTAACTGTTTCTCGTTAATAATCCTAAAAATAATTTAACTTATCAAAATAAGCATTCTTTGATTCAATGATATCACCACTTCTAATCAAATTTATTGATTAATTCACCTTCATGTAAACCAATTCCAGTGTAATCGGTTCAAATTTAACGTGATAACTCATCGAAATCAAAAAGTTTAACTACTTTAGACAGATATTTTTTATTTTTTATTGCATTTAGTTTACATATGATGGAATCCTGCCTGGGTGTTTTTTCGTTCAGTGGTCCACGAAAGCTGAAGATCAACCGAAACAAAATTTTAAATATTTTTGCTGAAATTTAATTATGTTGAAGGTTACTGAATCCGATCTCAATAACAATTTATGCGCAAATTTCGATACTTGTCGAAAAAATTGAATGGTATGAAAGATACGTTACATAACATTGAGAAAATCTTCTCGATAGTTTCCTGATAACCAGTCAAATCAGTTCGAGTCAGGTTTCTAGGACGAAAACAGGTGTTCGCCCATCGTGCGTCCAGATTTATGCATCAGTAGGATTTTGGATCTCCTCTGGTTCTACGGCGTCAAAATTCTTTCTGTGGATTGTGATGGATAGCTTGCGTTCTGTAACTTTGGACAGCTTCCCAAGCGAGTAACAGTACCAGGGGTTCACATCAGGTTGTACTATTAAGTTTTATTTAAAAATGTTTACAAATGGAGGGATGGTAGGGATGAAAAACTAGTACCATTGTGAAGTCTCAATTTCGCGCTCAAATTATGGATTTGCAGCAGTGACGCAGTCAGTACTTGCCAGCAAAGAGAGCATCTTGTCACATTTTGTGCCTCTCTGAGCTGCAATAATGAGTGATTTACTGAGATGCATTTGGGTGCGTGCTGTATGGTGTACAATGTACGACAGGATGGTGGACTTATTTTGCCCAATTTGTAGTAGAACGTTTTTCTTTTTATTCTCTCTTCTAATGATTAATACCATTAGCACATGGCCAATTCATGCAAACATTATGCTTACTTAGCGGGTATATCGATTGAAAGGATCAAATTTGTTATAAATAAAGTGTAATATGAAATTAAGGGAAACAATTTGAGACCTTTTGGGTCCATTTTTTATCAACCTTGGAAAATTTTGATACTTCAGTCCTTATTTGAAATTATCATTCGATTCACATAAAGCTTTTGCTCTACTGAAAGTTTGCATTTAACTTCCTAAGGCTTAAATGCAATTCTAATAAAGGCAGCTTATTGCCCTTTACATGCAACCACTAAGCATACAGTTTCAATCCCATTCTTTTGCAAGTTCATGTGTGGTTAATTTATGTTTTTGTTTCAATGTGCCAAGTAAGCAATGGTTCAGCTAGAAAGTTGAAAAAGTTATTCTGGTTATTCTGAGTAAACAATGAATTATGAATCTGAATGAAATGACTGTAATGGTATTAATATATTATTTTTCAATAATTTCAACCACTGTTGAACAAGGATCATCTGTGAATCGTTACCAAACTTTAACCGTAAGAACATACAAAATACATTTCGAAGCAACATCAAAATTCTCTTTTATTTATTTTCTTTGCCACAGTAAATTAATTTCCTAGTGCCTGAAGCACTGACTCCTGCACTTGTAAAACCACTTTGTTATATATTATTCATTATTCTAAAAACTTGATAAAAATAAGGTAGCGTTTAAGATACCTGAGATAGTTCCACCACTCTACTCCATTATGTTGAATTTTGAGTTTCTAATGTAGTGATGGTTGTTTTGTTCGATTACCTGCTTAATTCTCGTTCGCCAGCCAATTGCTCCAGCGCAACAGGTTAATTGATCTAATGCTTTTTTCAATCTCCTTTTGGAAAGTGAAATGCCGATTCGGTCACTTCAGAGAATTTTTTGAGAAAATGTTACAGTCTTGTTTGAGACACCCACAAACTTGACCGGCGTAAGTGCAAATAATGAGGATATGATTCAATCAAATAAAGTTATGAATACAAAGGCAACTGTACATTTACCCAAAACTATAAACTAATTAATTTTCCTGATGACAGTCTAGCAACCATTCCCCGTTCATTGTTTTGAGCAAAACGCAAAAGGCTGCTCTCGAAACCGGAGCACAAATCTGAAGCGTTTGGGGTTGTTCAAATGATTATCCTCTACTTTTTGATAATTTAATATGTTAAAGTGTATAAGTGCATCAAATGTGGTTCATCTCTCATCCTACTGTTTTCTTAAGACTGACTTTTCTCTTCAAGTGAAGTAGGAATGTATAAAATGTTTGAGATAGAAGAAGAAAGGTAGTAAAAAGTGTGCTTACCGCGAATGGTGCATATCGCTACTGGAAAATTTTTCGGGTATTTTGAATTGATAAGAAAAGAAAACATTGCAGCCATTTTCTATCATGAAGTTTGAATTTGTGATCAGACTTTCACGCAGCCCTTTCATCCTTGCTTTCAAGTAATGACACGATTGCGCTTTTATTCATTGGAGAACACCAATCGCAAACAGAGCAGTGTGTAAGCGGTGGAAATAATCGCGTGGTATTGTTAAGTTTTTTTAAATGGGCTCGTGAGTCAAAGGTTTACAAAAGCAGCTGTTTAAAAGTTTGTATTTCGGCTACCATTGGCGTTCCATTAGGATTACATTTATCGCTATATGTTTAATATTTGACTTATGGAGTTTTGTATTAAAACACCATAAAGTTTCATTACCATACCCGAAGTGGAACAAAAGGAATTATGCGTCAGTTTAGCTTGATAAATTATTCATTATGGTTCATCAAGAGTACTGCTTGTAAAACAACAATTGTTAGCACTACTTAGGAGTGGTTCGACCGCGCACTTCAGTGTATCTAAGATATTACAGACTGTGAATAGTTTGTTTTGCTTACGGCTTTTAAACAAGCATTTTGTGAATACAGCATACATGTTAAACTTCAGAACATTTTGTATGCCATTAAATAGTACATTCGTTAGATTATGTTATCAGTCTATTAGATTACGGAAAGGTAGACATCTTTGGATATTGTTTTCGTTCTGTGCTAAGCAACAAATTGGAACGTCATCCCAGTGTCTTAATTGCCCTTATCCAGACTCCATGAGTATGACGGGAATTCTTTAGGCTCAAAATGATTTCACCGTGATTATTAACATGTAGCACATAACTAATAAGGACGGAGAGAGATGAAACCAGTTTTATCCTAATAAATTACGGAGGTGAATTTAATTGATAAACTGACCTGGGAGACCAAATAACTACTTTGTTTGTCTAATCGGCATAAGTCCCGTAAGGCTTGAGTTCGTTTGCATGAATCAGACGATAAAATCCAACAGAAAACCGATATTTTTTGGATTTCATGAAAATAATTCATCGGTTGTAAGACACGCCAAATGGTGCCTGAAACGAATGGAATTATTTCTTGAAATTCACAATCAATTATGTTTCAAATGGGAATTCGTCGTGTATATAGCAAATGAAGCGTGAACTAAAAAACTCGGAAGCATTGGACAGGTGTTTCGACCTGGTTGGGTCTCATCAGCAGTGCGAATCCATCGACCCGACTGGGTATCAAACCCGGTACTTCATGGGCAGAACGCAAGCGTGCCCGGTGGCGTAGTGGGTAGCACATACATACATGTATACATACATACATACATACATACATAAATACATACATACATACATACATGCATACATACATACATACATACATACATACATACATACATACATACATACATACATACATGCAAATAGATGTGCTTTCAGTGAATAAAACCCCCTTTGGCGGAATCCATTGTACACCCGTACTCAGAAACAGAGGGGTGGGCATAATTCACTTTGAATGTGACAGATAATAAGGTTAGCATAGCACTGTTTCAGTCAGATACGTCTCACTTGTGGATCGCTTTTCTTTTCTATCCTTTCTAATCTTCCCATTGAAGGGCATCTTTATTCATCCCGAGGAACACGGATACGAATGTAGACTCACTGATCGTGTTTTTCACGGAATTCAATGTTTTCCCTGATGTCTAATTTTTGCTCAATGGTAGATGGAAACCTTTTTGCGCGCATCAACTAGTTACATCGAGATGCTGAAGTTGCTGTTAATCAAAAACCTTTCAATTTACGCTTCGATTATATGTGACGGGAAGATGATTTTTTGTTTCACATGAAAGTAGTAAGGGATGCTTATCGGTCCCTTCGAGTGGTATGGAACGATATCCGTTCGTGTAGCGCACCGTGTTGCTTAGGATATAATAAACCACCGGTGATGGGCAGATGAAGAGAGATCAAAGCTATCTTGATTCCGTTGTGTGTGTGTATGTGTGTGTGTGCGCGGGCGTGTGCGTGTTGTCGGTTAAACTCACTGCGCACTGTTTTCACCAGTCAGGTTGAGGGATGTTTTCAAAAGAACAATTTATATCACTGTAGCAAGACTGGAAACAAAAGATGAATTGGGATCTGTTCCTTTAACACTTGAGTTATCATGCGAGAAAAATGGAATGAATCTATGTTGGCGCACAGTACATTAAATTGNGTGCAATAGGTTTCATGATGAAGAAGCAAATCAAACTAATTTAAGCTTGGTTGAATCTTTCAACTAAAATAACGTACATCCTAGCCAGTAGAGTGAAAGATCAATGGTGGTCGGGACATCGGTCAGCTAAGTAGAAATGCTCCTTAAAGAGAAGCTCACAGGCATCATGAGTTCAAACACATTTGCTTGTGGTGCTTCAATCATTTGCCCAATCAGTTTCTCGTATTGGGACATAATACAAATCCAGACAACTGGCAAACTTTTAACCTCTGAACCTTCCTCCGGGTCAAAAAAATCGTGAATCCATATTTTCCCAGATGATAACCCCAGAATGTGAAAACGCTTTAGTCAAACCTTCGAGTGAAAGAATTCCAACCTTGTGGACCGTCAACCCACTGTCTTTGATGATCAAACCCGGACCAACGTCTAGGTAAACTCCGATAGTCTTCAAAATAACACTACTCGATCCTAAGTGTTGGCCGTGTATTGATCACGTAACAAATAAAAGAAAGTGAACACGGACATTGTTGTTTGTGTTGCAAATGGTTTTTCTTTTTATCGATATCGGCTTAGTGCGGTTGGAATGTGTGTGTATCCACTTGTCGCAACCACCACATGGAAGTTCACAGAGAATGAAAATCATCAAGGTATACTGGGTGCAGGAGAAAAATTCCTTTACTCAGCACGCACACATTTAACACTTATTGGTATTGTCAAGCTAGAACTTACTTTACTTATTTTTGATCGAATAACTCCTGCGGAAGGATAATTCGGCTCTTGGATTTAACTAATCACGACGGCACATGCATGACGATCAGTAGCAAGGTTGACGCAGTGCGAAACCTAGTTCTGGTTTCAGTTACGGTTTCCATGCGCGGTTTGGAGGCCCAGTAATTCCAAATTCGCCTTGATCGTACTGCTCCAGGTCGTCAGTTGACCACCGAGTCAACACCGCCATCCATGGCACGGTGCGGGGGCTANGCAAATGGCCAAACCACTGAAGGCGCCGGCGTTGTAACATTTTCGAAAGCTACCATTGTATGACAATCCATGAAGAAACCTGGGAATGAGATGTCACTAAGCTGTGCTATCCGTAGACAGTCCATTGAGTATGGGCGAGATCAAGCTAGAAGGCTCCCTATTGAGAAGAGAAACTGCTGTGTTACATGATATGACTGAGAAAACAGATAGAACCACTGGGAGTAAAATATTATTATTGTTATTATTATTATGTATTGCTTAAAGTGGATTGTCGTTATAGTCTCATAATGTCTCCGATACATTTGGTTTGATATTGTCTTGTTTTACTCACACACTTAATGATACCCACACGCAAGAAGTAGTGCAGTGTAGATCTCAATTAATTTAACAGTATCTCCGCAGTATGTCAATGCATTTTACACAAACATTGCAGTGTTGTCTGTGATGTCGGACAGAGAGCACTGGACAGTTATCTTTTTGGTGTTGAAACTCGTCAGCAATACGTTTGTGTCACATTACGGGACAGTAAAACTTTTATTTGGGAGTTGGAACACACGTAGCTCTGAACTACGTGGTCAAAATCCAGCACATTAAGTATATGGCAACGTTAGCTGAAAACTATACGCGAATTGACCGATGCTAACTTGTTTCCTTGAGCATATGGAAGGCTACAGCAAACTTTCAAAAAACCGAATCCGCAAGGGGCAGATGGACCCTGGTGATGTGTTGACGGTACAGCTGAACCCTATTTGACTAGAGTGATCAGTTTGTCTTCTTACATCCAGACATAAGGTTACCATGTCAAATGCCATGGTTGATAGTAGTAGTAGTACTATAGTAGTAGTAGTAGTAGTAGTAGTAGTAGTAGTAGTAGTAGTAGTAGTAGTAGTAGTAGTATTAGTAGTGGTAGTTATTAGAATCACACAACGGCTATTGACTGTTATTCATGCCCCTTTTCTTCCCAATATGATCTAATCCCTCGGGGGTACAGACTGCCTTCGAGAAAGAAACACGGATGATTATGCAATGGCTCGATCGATACAATTTCGTGTTGTCCGCCAACATGCACGGAGGTGATCTGGTGGCCAATTATCCATACGACAGCTCACCCAGTGGTCGAGCCGTTCCGTGTCTGACACCGGATCATCAAATATTTGTGTGAGTTTGTCAGTACATATGTGGATGAAATCAATTGATTGATGATTTAGAACTGGGTGGAGATTATATTGCTCATGAAAACCCCCTTGGGGATTATCCAACTTCAAATTTCACTCCTCATATTCCGAACTGCAGCAAGTCTTGAATTTCTCTCCCTATGACAAGCTGTGTTTGAATTCGAATTCGCTTTTGACTTTCTAAAACCAACGTTTTGAAAAGAAAACGTTGTTTGCGATGAGCAGATCTCCAAGTGCCTTACCAAACCTTTGTGTGTGTGTCTCGTTAGTAGGTCAGGCATCGTTATCAGCAAGACAGCTATTGAAATCCTCCCCCCCGCCCCGTGTCGCGTAAATTCACTCATTGACTAACTTGATGCTGACTATGATGATAGAGTTCACGAGGTGAGAGTCATCTGACGCTGTAGCTTAACCTGGTAGCGAAATGGTTACAACAGGAACAATAAGCTGGAAGCTCACATCACTAGTGTAGCTGCAGTTGCAAGAATTTACTACTAAAATTTCACCCATGTTGGTGTAGCAAGCACATTCCGACCAAAGTTCATTTACAGCTTATATCTTCTTACCCATAGATGGTTGAAAACTAGTCTGTGAAATATGAGTTTGGGCGTAAACTGAATGATTCACTTTGTTTTGTTGCGTAAATTTCGAAGTCAAAGTCAAGTTGTATTATGGGAATAACTTACAAACTCGTGTTTCTATTGTCCCCATAGGATATTTACACAGATGAATCGTTACACGCCGAAAAAAGAAGTCACATGGAGTTCCGGGTAGGAGATAATAGAGAATGTAAGCTGCAGTGAATTTCCGTTTGCTTTTGGTGGTGTACTAATGTGAGGAGTGCCAAGGTTTCGTCGAGTTTCTGCTTGAAAGATTCAATAATGGGTGCACAAACGACATGAGATGGAAGGGCGTTCCAAGATAGCATACTCTGACAGCAAAAGACTGGCGCCGGTAATCCAGTTGACACTTGGGAATCAGTAGGTTTAAACGGTGTCCCCTTAGGTGTACATTGTTCGATAACATGAGCAGCGATCGACACGGATGGTTTGGGTTATGCAGTATTTGATATGTCAAAATCAAGTCTCCCCGAGTTCGGTGATACTGAGCAGAATATAGTTCCAATAATCGTAATCTCTCCTCATATGTCAGGTAATGAAATTCCTTGACCATCCTTGGCCATCCTTTGTGGACGCTCAAGCATCTTGCGATCACGTTGAAGCCATGACTCCACGTTTGGGTGGTGAACTCTGTGTAGGGTGTACGCTGATAGCAAACGTGGGAATAGTGATGATTCAAACTGGCCAAAGACTCGCCGAAGTAAGCCGACATTCTTAACAGCAGCGGACAAAGCCTTAGCACAATTAACGGAGCAGCTGAAATCCTCTTGAGCAACAATACCCAAATCCTTTTTTCTAAAAGTGTGTGGTAGCTGCTGATCCTCGAGGAAATACAATAATTTTCTCTAGTGGTGTAGGGATAAGACTTTGCATTTAGAAACATTAAATTCAATGTCGTTCTCCTTAGACCATTGATAACCTGTGTTGAGTGATTCCTGAAGTGTTAGAGAGCCCTCGTGTTCTGTTACTGTGTTCCAGATTTTGGCTTCGTCTGCAAACAATATTGTTTTTGGGCCTAACACTTTCGGTGGATCATTTATGAGTGCAAGGAACAGACGGGGACCGAGTACGGACCCTTGTGGGACAACGCGGGTGGCTTTGGTTGACCTGGATGTGGAATCAGAAACACGAACTGACATGGTCCGTTGTTCGAGGAATGCTTTAATCCACTGAAACGCGAAATCTCAAACGCCATAATTGTAGAGCTTCTGCGGCAAAATTTTGTGATTCACCCGATCAAATGCTTCCGAGAAGTCGTGATAAATCGCACCCACCGCATCCCCTTCGTTGACTGTTCTGGTCCATTCATCTCGAACAAGTAGCAGGTTGGTGGAGCAGGAACCCTTTTGCCTGAACCCGTGTTGAGCTATCGAAAAAATGTTGCATCTTTCGAGGTGTTCCATCAGAAAATCTGCCACAATTGACTCCATGATTTTCGATAACGCCGGAAGCAGGGTTACAGGTCGGTAGTTAGCGGAATCACTACGACAACCACTTTTGTGTATGGGCGAAATGACTCCTTGTTTCTACGATTCTGGGAGTATTGTTTGGTCGAACATTCGTTAAAACAGAATGGCTATCGGTTTGGATATGTGATTCGCCAAGAAGATCAGAGATTTCGGGTGCATGTTGTCCGCACCTGGGGTTGCGTCTTTTCGCAAAGGCATTATTTTCGCTTTAACATTTTCAGCAGTGAATGATACGTCGGTCAGTGAAGGATGTGTAAGATAATGCAACCGGGGAGGTAGTTGTAAACCTTCAACCTGCTGTGCTGCGAAAACATTGGAATAATGAGTTTTCAGCATTTCCGCTGCTTCCGTAGGAGTGGCTGCAACTCTTTCAGCGCTAAGAAGACGTGAGCTGTGAAAATCGCTTTGCAGAAATTTCATCGTGTTTTTATCCTCTCTATCCCGTATGAATTTGATGTGTGTGTGATTAGTCCACGTGATGACTCCACATGGGTCAGCAAAACCGGGGGGAGTATCTGGCTCATCGGACAGTGGCAAGTACGAGCATAACTTGTTTTTGTGATGATGGTTGCGTGGATAGATAGCAAGATACCTAAAGGGTAGCGTGTATTTCAATTGAGTGATTCGATGTGGATTAGATCAGTTTCTACTCTGTCTCTCTCTATCTCTTTATATATATTTATATGGCATAACTTGTGTTACCTGATCGATCAAAGTCAACAGAAGTTCGATTCCTTCGTCCCCGAGTATCCAATGGTTTTGCATGAGGATACCAAGAATAGGGGTTCAGAGCTTTCTTCTCCAATATTCATCGTAATGTCCCGTTTACGGTGCATATGTATTCTTGTTTACGAATCTCGCTTAATTTTTACGATCAGGAATTTCGAAAAGCTAATTAGTAGTGGGCAGATGGTTGACATATACGACGTTCAGGGTACCATCCAGATACAGGTTTATTCGTGCCACTGTTTTAAATTTATGGTATATTTGTTTGAATTTGAACAGTCTTATCTCACTTATTTTCCGCCATTTCTAAACGGCTGTGACAGCCAACTGTGCAGTCATTTTCTGTATTTCAGGGGGTTGACCGAAACATAGCTACACCAATCACGGAAGTTAACTTTTAAATTAAGTTATTTGTACTGTGGATGATGAAGAAGAAAGCAATATAATAACTGGTCGGTTGGACAGAACGGATAAGTTTATTTGATCGATGATGGTGATGAACATGATGATTTTACTTTGGGATTTACTTTCAAATTGGTTTGAGTGAGCTGTTTTGTTCAGCTACACAGAGGCAAACACTCGGCTCTCCTGGGTGTTGTAACGTTAGTATAGACGATGCGACCGGGCTGGCGTGAACCGTGATCCAAACGATACGTGCAATAGTACTGACCACGAACAGAAATCGTAGCAATCCAGTGACCGAGGGAACAGTACACGAATACGACCGACCGCGGTACCAGAGCGCAATTCCCAAGAGAACCGGAAGAACGCCCTGCGAGAGTAGTGCGATCCCTAAACCCCACCAGAAAGAACACCGAACACTGGCCTTCAGGCGAAGACTGTGGACAACTCATTTGTTTATGTACAGTTTTGGGACCAGCCAGCAATGACCTTGGAAATTAGCTTGAAAGTAGAGAGTCATGAAGAAATGGACCAATCAAGATCGTATGTAGATGGCGATGTGGTATGAGGCTTTTCGAGCACCAAAATCCGGAAATTCAAGTTTTATAAAATTACTTAGGAAAACAAGGGAAAATACGGGAAATAATCACTTTTATAGGGAAAATGGTCCTTTCCCTATCCCTGGGCACCCACCGAAACAGACTCCCCATCAGAGGTTCACGTGGATTGAACTTGATATAGAAAATGAATGTTGGGTCAAATGTTTTGCTGGTTCTAAACATGTGTAGCGATTTTCAGAAGTGCACACCACTGTGAATAGTGGTTGTTACCAATCTGATGGGCACGGTTTCTTTTGCACGATTGAAATTGTTCACCACCACAGATCTTCAGCACGTCGCCCCACAGTTTGTGTGCTCTAGTTCTGTAACAGTCATTCTACTTCATCTCTTGTTGATTAGCGCCAATCAGATTTTCGTGGTTTTACCTGTCGAGTATAAATTTCATAATTTTCTTGTGCATCCCAAAACGTAAACTAATTCGTTAACCACCAACTTTGCAGGATTCTCATAGTGGCTTAGTGGATTTGACATCTTATTCAGATTCGACAAGTGACTGTCAGACCGACTTATTCGTACGAGGTGCATGCTGACCGTAAACGAGAGACTGAAAATCGTTATACAGTTGCTTAAACAGAATCATCCTAAAGCTGACTGAGTTACACGCAAAGCATCGGTGAGAAAACTGCACGGACACACTGAAGCCGGTTAATACACCATCCGGAATGTGCGGTTAACTGAATAAATTGATGAGTATTCGTGAACATGCAGTCGGAGGAACTGTCGGTTCAAATCGGTAAAACAAATGGTTATTATCTGTGCACGATCCTGGTGATAAATTATCAAAATCCTAACAGAAAAACTTGGCACGCACTAAGAAATAGTTGGAAAACATTTTGGTGGTATAGATCTACTCCGGCCTCCGGTCTCTAACCCCAACCTGATCTTGAAAATTGGCAGTTGTAAGCGCAATATGCAAGAAAAAGGACAAAAGTGCTACCACCCCTTTTAGCATGCATGACAGGTGAATTAAAAGTTGCAGTATCATGATTTGTTCTCCGGAACCGGAAGATGCTAATAAATAATCAATCAGCCTTTTAACATCTTTGGACCTGGAGACAGTCTGTAACAATTCCACTGGTCGTTTCACCCTAATAGACATACACTTGCACGTATGTACAGACGAGCC
>UZAN01054477.1:0-13302 GCA_900618425.1 Echinostoma caproni | reverse complement strand
GTTTGTGTTTGTGTGAATTGAATACATGGTGACCCTCATCTCTCTCCAGAGTGAAATTTAACAACTTTCCAATTATTCGTTGAACACTCACGCAGTGAATAAATGGGTGTGAATGAGTTGGTTCAAAGTCTCCGTGCTATTCTTGCATAAAACTATCTCATAGTTCGACGACCATTGATCGATGCATCGATCGATCCATCCACAACACCCTTGTACGCTAACCTCCGATAAAAAGAAAATAACTCGAAGTGATATCAAATACAATGAGCAGTTTTCATTCTTTCGTAGAAAATTATCTACTGAGTTGAATGTTATTTTCACGGAATATAGGAAACATGACCAAAATCAAGATATCAATGAGAGTGGAAAAGAGACGAAAGAAACAGAGGACTTCAAGAATAGGAAAGACCGGATGGAGTTGTATTTATATAGTGCACTCGGGGTTTGCATAACCACAATTGTTTCAACGCGGATACCGTCCAACCTCGAAATTCAGAATAACGATCTTCTGACCTCCCAATTACAGGTGAGTTTCGTGAGAGAAACTTAGTCCGATTTCTTTCTGTGCAGCATTGGAGCCTGGAATGTCAAAATTATGGCCATGATATACAAAAACTCGTGAACAGAATGGATGGTGTTATCGGCCTACAGAGGTTGAGTTATGGAGCATTTTGTTTACCGTGTAGCAACCTCACTCAAGTCTACATTGATAGAGATTACTGTAAAGTACAATCCATACAAAATGCTTTTTCATGTCTGCATCATGTTTGGATTTTTTCATGCACTTCAATGTGATGAACAACAGACGGGTTAGACCCCATAGTCACGAGGACTTACTGTTTATTCAGGGAAACCGGCAACCTAAGCCTCGCGAGACTTACAGTGGCGAACCACAAAAGACCCCGGGTGGGTCAGGCGACAGCAAAGCTGTCTACTATCAAAGTTGAATGGTGGTGGTGGTGGGACTCGAACCTCGGACCACAGGGTCCAAAACATGCTGGTGACAGTGACTAAACTACTGCGCCACCTCCACTCACTTTTTTTATTCCTGTTATGAGTTCCGGGGGCGGGGCGGAGGAGGTGGGAGTTAGAAGCCCCCGTATCGTGAAAGAATAACACACAAAATAATAAAAAAATAGAAATGACGATTCAAGCACACTTTGGCACACCATCGACCCAAGAACAAATTTGGCCTGTTCAAGCAAAGCACGGCGATTTGGTTAGAATAGGAGAACGATTTCAGTAGTACAATCTTAGAAACGTTTAAATGAACAACCAATCCTTATAACGAACAACCCATATGAACCCCAAAAGTTAGATAGGTCCATTGTTTTAGATTCCCACAGCATCAGGTCGTATCTATCATTCAGGAAATTGACCGGAAACACCTGAGAATGAGAACTAAACAGTGTTTCAAGTATTCTTTTCATATGGGTGAATGTGCAATTACACTTGTAAAGATCAACTAGTTTTGGCAAATTCAACGCGCCAGCCGATTCAACATTCACTCAGTTTTGTACTATTGCCCTCGCTCGGTTTGATCCTCACCCCGTGTTGTATTGGATGTATCTGTCGCTTAAATCACCTTTTGATCATCGCTCCTAGGACCGTTGCATATTCACTCCCTAGCAAACTACTTAACCTCGACACATTGGGTACAGATTGATTTGAATGACTATCTTTCGGACTTTACTTTCACGCATTATCCTCCGTTCATTGATTCGACCCAACACTCGGAAGCACCTTAGACTCGAGTTTCGCTCTTATTCGAGCTCATCAGTAGTGCATATCCACCGTCTCGTCCTGGATTTAAACTTCGAACCGATCGATCGTATGGAGGGCATGTGTGTGTTATCACTGTGCCAACCAGCTCACACCATGGGGCTGAACCGAATTGTCAATTCATCTTTTGTTCAGGTGTCGTCTTCAGTGATAGTCAGTCAGTTCAATAAGATACACTTCCATGGACATGTTGAACTCTGTTCACCCACCGGCTGTAATTGTGACTTTATTCACACACAGCATGCTATGATATGACCCCTATCCCATCCCTTGCTCTCCTGCTCCCTTGAGCTAACAGTTGATCGATAGACAGCATGATACATTTTGGTGACATATTGGTATCAGCACATTTGTCTCACATCTGCCTCTGTGACCTGTGCTCCCCCGGTATCCGATGTAAGTGATTATTGTTCATTCCGCATCGGTCTTTATGTCAAATGTTCCATACCGAGCTGCTCACTTCTCTCTAATTGTCTCTTTTGAACCGTCTCATTTCGCTCGATTGCACACATATTGTATTCCGCATTCCACGAAGACCCATCTGTGTATGCGTGACCGATAAACANATAAACAACCGTGCGACCGGTCGGTTTACCCCTTTATATACGCTATTCACCTTGATGTTCCGGGGGTTTTGGTTTGACGATGCCCAAGCGAGTGGTTTGACTCAATATCCCGTTCCATTCTGTTCTATGTTTCCTGCCTGGTTTCTGAACCGTATTGCTCATAACTTGATTGCACGCAGATTACCGAACTCCTGTTCTATTTGTCTGGACTTGGAGGTTCCGCGCATTATTACTTGATCAGTATAGAAGTCACACAGGTACACCACCGCTTCTCCCCATCCAAGGAAAAGACACGAATCCGAGACCGTGGATCCACCGTAAATTTATGATAGACATACAAACGAGTGTTTCGTTTCTCAAGCAAGAATAGTACTACTAATTCTCACTATATATTGCACTCATTATATTCTAAAATGAACTCTACTCAAGCTTTCTCAATGATAACCACAAACGTGAAGTACTTACCACTGGTGGTGATAAAGCCTGTTTGATATTGAGCCACATCGTTGTTAAATTGGTTCAATAAATTTGCGTACTCCGTGTACTGATCAATCATAAATTGCAATCCGTTTTTCACTATTTGCACCTAGAATTCCAAAAAGGACAGTCCGAATTAAGTGAAAACGATATTCAGACGTGAAACTTTTTATCCGCAACGAAACAACAACAACCGGAGTATTGCTTCAAATCGAATTGATCAGGCAAAAAAACCTACGGCGAAGTTAGATAGTCTTTTTAATTACTAAGTTCTATCGACATGGTAGGCACGCAAAAAGCATGAAGAAGTTCGAAAGAATGAAAATACCATCTATAAAATAACTATGTCTATTAACAGATGTGAATTTAACTCAATGGGGAGAGAGAGAGAGGGCAGTGCAGAATTTAATTCGATCAAACGATTCGCTTCACTGTATGCAGATTAAAGGAAAGCTGAATTTTTGAAAGGCTGGCTAACAAAATGCTGCCGTCCTGAATATGGAAGTCAAAAACACAGGTTTGCACAATCCACCCACCCCTGATTCGTTCGCTTCATCGCTTTGTGTGTTTACATGCATACCACAGTCCAAGTGTTCACTAATGTACGATCAACAACACACACACAGTAAACACATTTATTATTAACGTAAGGGCCAAGGGGTGATAAGTTATTCAAGCTGTTTACACAACTGGAGATGATGGGAGATATTAAACGCAATATTCCGTGGCCTATAATTCTCTATTTTCTGATGAAAATAAACATCCTGGGGACAAGCATATGAATAAACTGACAAAAGATTACCGGATACGCACGCCTGACGAGCGGCGGGAACCCGCGAAACCGGTCATGTACTTCTAGGGAAATTTTGTAGAGTCATTCAGAAACTACTTATGATATATTTATAGAGAGAGAAAGAGAGAAAGAGAGAGAGAGCAATACGATTTCGAACGTTAACAACGGCAGAGGCGATTAACATCCGACTCATGAAGTCTGAGCTGTGCACACAACGCAAACTGATTCTCAAACTCCCCTGGTCAGGGGAAGAGTAAATCGCTTGTTCACACGACCACGACGTAACATCATGACGTAGCGATTTTCGTTATGTGATCCAAACTGCGCATACATTCGGAGTTCTCCTTGGGCTCATTGACAAACATATGACTCATCTACCTTTCTGTCTAACCCTATTGATATTGTTTCATATAAATGTGATTATAACGGCTNTATATGTTCGCCTACATTGTGTTCTTAATCAATGGGCATATTCCGTGATATATATATATATATATATATATATATATATATATGAGGTTTGTGAAACGGGATAATCAACTGCTTGGTGCTTAAGTGCGATACATGCCCGCATAGTGTAATCACGTTTGAGTTTCCGGTTTCAATTCCCAACTATCCGTTTATATTCTCGTAATCTACTGAACATACATCTAATCGTATAATGAATGGTAGCGCCTTTCCAATTCATGCAGCACAGTAAGGCGGGATCGGAAAAGCGTTTAGTGTTAAATGCTTGAGCATTTGCAATCTAAGAGCAGTGAACAGACGCGGTTCGAATGCCGAACAGATGAAAACAACAACAAGCTGATAAGTCAACTCTGGTGAATCTCACTGTTCCGTTACGTGATAAGAGGAAAATGAAAATTGAGAATGCATAAATTTCGGTGACATAACCGACCTTGACCGAACACCTTTGATTCAAAAATGACATTGCACCCAGATAATATTAAGCCGTAATACGAGTAGAATAGTTTGGAACCCTTGAGAGCCACCGGGGAACATGAAAAGCACACAAATCTATTGCAGATTAACAAGCTTGGATTAGCCTATTCTATTGTACAAAGGCGCCAGGTATTCTTGATGGTCTTCGGTGTGTGGGTTTCACTCCTTGGGAGATCGTTATTCCCCCGTGAGTTGAATGCATTTTAATGCGATGGAAATTTTTGTGGTAATCGACAAAGAGCACTGGACAGCTCTTTCGTCCTATTCGGGACTCATCAGCAATGCGTACTTTTTGTGTCCCTGTCAGGACTCGAACCGTGAACCTTTGGGTTGGAACTTTAAACGTTTACCCCTGAGCTAAACGGGCGATGGTCAACACCTTGCGCGAATTGCTCAATCAATTGTAGAGTAACAAGCATTTAAATGCATTCAAATAGTGGGGAATCAACGGTCTCCCAAAAAGTGAAACCCACACCCAAGACCATCAAGAGTGCCTGGTGTCGAATGGGCTAACCCAAGTTTGATACTCTAAAATTGATTGAGCCATTTGCACAACGTGATGACCTTCGGCCGTGTAGCTCAGGGGTAAGGGTTTGAAGTCCCACCCCGAAAGTTCGCAGTTCTTTGTTAACAAAGAAAACTGCTTCTATCCCCCGCTGGCTGGCTTTGGCTGATCCCATAATGGTGAAAAGCGCGTATACATTCGAGTGTAGTGAAGCACGGGTAAAAATGGAATAGATCTTGCGTTTACCGGAATCTATTCTCCATCGTGTTTTTTCTTTGAGGGCCGTATCACCAATTCCGCTTTTGTAGTACTATCTTATCTCACAAGATCCGCTCAAACATTAAATTTAAAATTCTTCTTTTCAGCAAAATCAATGAGTAACTTCGTTCATTCTTGCAATGTGTCCTAGGTATTCATTTAGTGGTCTATTTGGTACAAATCCTGAGGTTTTTCGGTCCACAGTGCAATATGATCGTCAAATCGGCTCGTGCACTATACAAAATCAAATTACAGTGTTTTCAACGTCGACGATAATGACAAAAAGATAGAGATGAAGAGTGTGATGGTAGAATGCAATCACACAATGGAATTGGGAACATATCCTGACCTCGTCGGAGTTTGTTGCTCCACACTGCCATTTAAATTCGTAGTTCGGTTGGAGGAGAAATCTTTTTAATACTGTCTGAGCATGTTTTGTCACCATCGTCTTGATTTCACCGGCGAATTTTCCAAGCTGTCCGGAATAAGTAGTATATTTCCCATAATTCACATCATCTAATGAAGGAACGTTTGCTGAACTCTGGAGGAGGAATTCGAATGCAAAAATCAAGGATAACTTGTGATTTCCAAAACAAAAACGAGACTACACACAAAACTGACAAGACAAAAGAATGAGGTATCACTGAAAGGGTGGACATAATGTGCGTGCGTTCGAACCGATAGGGAAAGGAATAAACTGTAATGATATAAATGAATTGGACTGCAATTACCATCCTATTGTGTGGGGACCGGAATTCGAAGTAATTAAGTTGGAGGTAGGAACTACACAAGAAAATTTAAACCAGTGATTTCGGACAGAAGCCGATTTGGGTCCTAACCGATCTACTGCTGTGGAACAATTCATTGCACGTGACTTGATATCAGTTGCACCACAAATAATAAATTCAGATGGGGTGTATAGGGTACCCGGTAGGAAGAGAATCTGTGACTCCGAGGGCTGTCGGCCCCTTTGGGGTATCCCCCGTTCTTTGGTCTCCACCGGGTGCTCAGCTCTCATCTGTGGCTCCCAGAAGGTGTTTGGATACAACGGCGGCCACACCCCGGTAAACTGCTCGACAGGCGGGCCAAACCAGGTTGAGGGTAGCCGGGAGGTCAACTCCTAGCGAGTCGGTGTCTAACGTACATGTTGTGCTGACGAAGTCGGTTTCACGACTCAGCGACCGAGACAATGACTTCGTACTCAACATGGATGCATGGACTCCTGTTCAGCTAGCAACTGTCAATGGCATATGAGCTGCTCCCAGAGGGCCACCGGCAACCATGCGCTACCTTCCTGTTGCCTTGCAGTTAGCACTTGAATGTGCAAAGGCTAGAGATGCCAACTCGAACCAAAGTCGGGTGACGCTGGGGACGTTTCCTGTGTCTAACTTCCAAAAAACTTTATTGATGTTCACGCCACCTGTCTTGCTAATCATGCTATGGCTCTCCCGGGAAGCGACGCGCCCTGTGCTCCTCCAGTGGCCCAGGCAACAAACATGCGTACTGGACACGTCAAACTACGCAAAACTTCTTAAATCGGATGCTGGAACGTAAGAACACTCTTAGATGCCAGGAGTCAGGCACTAACGATACGCGCGCTGTATGACTATCAGCTGGATATTACATGCCTCTCAAAAGTCAAATTGGCGGGCTCATCCAGTCATTTAGTAAACCTCACAGTAATCGCTGTCTACTCCCCGACTCTCCCATCTGACAACAAAGTCAAGGATGAGTACTATGGCAGCCTTCAATCGCTTATTAATGAAACACCCAAACGTGATGTACTGGTCACAGCAGGGGACTAGAACGTTCGAATTGGTCCACGAACAGAGACCACGAAGCACATCATAGGAAGGTTTGGCCTGGGCCAGCGCTGTGAAAATGGTGACAGACTACTCAACTTCGCCGATTTTAATCGATTGTGTATTACTAACACGCGGTTTCAACATCCAAAAAAGCATCTTCTAACGTGGTACTCCAACGATGGCCGAACGGCACATCAAATAGATTACATTCCCATCCGTTCACGATGGGTTTCTTCGATTGAAGACTGTCGATCCTATCGCGGGGCTGAATGCGGGAACAAAAGCGGATCTGATCACGTACTAGTTCGCGCGAAAGTTAGACTCCATCTAACAACTCTTAGGAAGTCCGTCCCCTCAAAACGCCTAAATGTGCTTCCACTGGAGAACAGCGAGAATTGCCAGATACTAATGGTCATGATAACGGCACAGCTGTCAAACGATCCCATCGGAATACAAGGAAACACAGGGAGCACGGTTAAAGCTCAGTGGACCAGGATGAAGTCGTCAGTACAACAAGCTGCTCTACACGCACTAGGCACTATAGCACGTCGTCTGAAGGACTGGATATCCGGCTACATCATCCAGTTAGATAATGCGGCCAGAGATGCCCGCCCAGCTTAATCCCCTGCTTATCGCGATCTCAGAAAGCAATCAACACGATCAGCCAGGAACGATAGATGCACATACTGGGATGAAATGGCTAGAAAAATGGAGACAGCATCCAACCTGGACAACACGGCAACCCTCCTCCAACTTATTTGAACAGTATCGGGAAAGAAACAGGCCACCCACTCTGTGCTGTGCACTGCCTCCAGTGAGCTCATTTCTGATCCGCAGGGAAAAATATCTCGACGGGTGGAACACTTTAGTCTTCTTCAATCCAACTTCCGTATGGGCCCTCCTCGCCATCTTCTCCGTACGAAGCTAACTGCTCTCCGACATCAGAAGAAGAAGTCCCAGATATCATCAACCATCTCAAGCCACGGAAANGAGATACCCGCCGAAATCTACGCAAAGTACTCTTCAGCCATTTTAAACCCTCTCCATAGTTTACACAGTGTGCAATCTGGGAAACCGAAATTTTCCCAACTCACTGGACCACATCGATTTTACTACCTTTCCTTAAATAGGGTGACAAATCAGTGTACGAAAACTACAGAGGCATCAGCTTATTTGACGTGGCGGCCAAGGTTTTTGCGGTGTGGGCTGCGTCGATCAAATATTCATTCTACGTCGACTCTTGGAACATCGCCACAAGTTTCAACAACATATAACAGCCTGCTTCATTGATTTTCGTGCGGCATTCGACTCCGTAGATCGCGAACCCCTCTGGAACATAGTTCCGGCCGATGGTGCCCCAGTCAAACTTGTCAATTTAATGAGATCCTACTAATCTAACACTAGCGCCTGAACCCGTATCTACGGAGAGGAATCTTGCCCGTTCAGCTTAGGATCTTAAGTACGACAGGGATACCAATTGCCCCAATGCTGTTCAACTTTGCCGTGGACCGGATAATGGACCGTTCAATGGAAGGATACCAGGGAGTTCAGATCTCTCCGAACTTATGGCTCACCGACTTAGAATTCGCGAATGATATTGTGGTCTTTGGCGATGACATGTCTAACCTCCAAGTAATCGTTGACCGTATCAGTCGACAGGCCTCCGAGATCAGCCTAGAGGTGAACATATCAAAACCAAAACCTCTGCGACAGTCCCGATTTATCCCGAAAATGCTTTAATAATAAACGGCGAGCGGATCGAATCCGTCGAACGATTCAAATACTTGGGTTTAACCATTCTTCCCAACAGCCAAGCTAAAGACGAGGTGCAAATGCGCGTCGATGCTGTAAGAAAGGCGTTTTTACAGTTGAAGATTCCCCTTTGGCACAGAAATGAAATCAGCCCCAAGACACAAAACAGAGTTTTCCCCGCAGCGGTCCGTCTGTCTTGCTATACGGCTGCGAAACCTGGCCACTCGGAGTCGAACAGTGTCACAGATTAGACGTCTTTGATCACTGGTGCTTGAGAATCATACTGTGAGTATGACGGACGGATCAACTCTCAAATGAAGCGGTCAGAAATCGGTTTAATCTTGTACGAATGAAGATTCTAATGCAATGGCGGCGACTACAATGGTTTGGCCACATTCTTCGTAAGTCCGATAACGACCTGACAAAAGCTGTCTTGGCGCCGCCTCCCTGCCCGAACTGGCACTGTCGGCACGGTGGGCAGCTGAAAACCTGCCTTGAGACGGTACGAATGGATAATGAAAACCTGGTCTCCGTTCCGTCTACGGCGTTCGCCAATGGAAGTCGAGTTGGATCACAATCTGCGCTGTTTTTGCCACAGAGCGCCGAGCGTGGGCAGAGGCAATTCGAGATATCCATGAAGTCGGCTTATTCTCTCCCAGGAGTCAGCCGCCGTAAAGTGAATTAAAAGTAGTATTATGGATCCTGTGTGTGAATGTATCGATTAAATCGGTCAATGGATTTCACTTTCACGTGTTTGTGAAACTGATAAAATGGGCGTAGTATGACAAGGTTCTCCGCTTTATCCAACGCATTCTGGAAGGTATTCTGACAATCCAACTAAAAACATTCAGGAAAATCGATTAAGCCAATAGTACCTGCCTGTAAAGGAAATTCAAATGGCATAAAACGTAGGCACCAATCAGATTCCAAAATCTGCATCTATTAAATACCTTGGTGTCATCCTTACCCATAACCTGTCCTGGTCTGCTCGTGTCATTTTCGTGTGTCGTTTTCACAAAAGTTTGAAAACTGTCTTTCTATGCTTACAGGCTAAAGAAACCGGCCGTAACACATAATCTTATTCTTAAACTCGTGACTGTCTGCATTCTTCCACACTGGCTATTCATAGTGCTCCCCGATTTTTATTCATGGACTGAAAGAAAAAGAGACTTCACTTTATTTTCGAGATCCTTTAAACTTTTGTCCCGCTACAGTGGAGTTGATAGAGTCGTTTTAGTTGATCTCTTTATTTCCAAGCATCTTGACGCTTGTGATACATTCACTGACAGGATAACACGTGATCAAGGGCACTGCCTACACCAAGATATCGCGAAAGCCCTGTCAAATCCCCGAACACGCTCCAACTATCGACTGCTTCCTGCGCGGACTTTCATATATCGAAACAGTGTAATTCCATATCTAGCTCGTTTATTAGTCAATTGTTAGAATATTCTCATCCACCTCAGGGAAAAACTCTGGCCATAATTTTTCTCTCATCTATTAAAGTGTGGAATTTCTGATATTGTCTTTTTTGTTTGCAATTGTTTCACCTATCCACCGTAAAAAATCGTAAACTGCTGCAGATTCACCCCTTTGGTGCATAAAGCTTTTCTTGTCTTGACTTGATTACCTGAAAAATGTTAGGCCAATATTCAATGTGTTGCTGATCCAGGACTGCCATGTCAGAAGATCATTAGAAAGCAGTAGAAAAACTCAGAAAGAACGACCATGTTGTTAGTTTAAGGTCCGACAAAGGACGCTGAGCTGTCATCATAAATAAACAGAATTATATGGGAAAATCTCAACAAGTGATCTCGGACAGAAACAGATTTGTTCCTAACCGCTCTTCTCATGTAATCCAACGGATACTGTGGAATAATCCATTGTGCGTGAGTTACGTCAGTTGCATAGGGATGGCCATTTGAGTAGTGCCATACTTGGTCACCTCAAACGCCCAGGCTCTCAGCCACCTCGTATCTACGGGCTCCCCGAAGTATTCTAATACGGCCCATACTATCCATCTGTGATTGGAGTACCGCTCACCAAACGTAAGCATTAGAGACTAATCAAGCGAAAGTTTTCTCATTACACTACGAAAGAGTCGATTGATTTTGTTGGAAAAACCCATGATCTCAATGTTTCCCACAAACACATGAACATTTAAGATTGCTTTGCTTATAATACTGCACAACACGAAGTGAATGCTCATTGAATCCAATCTAAACAGACCCGACTCTTCAGCTACCTACTCCGTTGTTTACCTTATCAATAAAGTTGCTGTAGAAAGTACGTCTAACGGGTCCAAGCTTCCGTCTAGTTCTATGGCCTGACAAATTTTGGATTGCTAAGAATGTGACAAACCTAGGGACGCCTTTCGGGTCTTGATTTGCCAGAAAGGTAACCATCTACTGCGGTTCGCTGAAGCAGCTGCTAATCGACTTTACAATCAATGCACGGATTCCCCGAAGTGCACAATAATGCTGTTTTACTACAACCCATACTACCTATCTATGATTGGAGCACCCCTTACCGAACGTTAGCACTATGGCATTCAACCAATCAAACAAAACATTTCTACATACACTCTGAAAGACACGTTTGGGGGGTGGGAGGCAGGTGCTATACTGAACGTGTAATCGGGGGAGAATCATCCTTCATAGTTTGATCTAGCAGGAGCTAAGGACAAAGTATGTACAGGAATTATTGTTCCCTTAAGGAATTTGTTTTCTAGTCGTGTAAAATGGACATGAAAGTTCTAACAAATGTGTATGATTCACTAAAAATAAAACATGGTTGGGTACATGTAGTAGATCAAAAAGGCTTACTCTTCTGATAATTCCAATCAAAACAAATATACCGGGGGGGGAGAGACAAGTTACACTGATAACTGCACAGAATTAGAAAAGCACAGACGATCAACTCACTTCTCCGGTCGTCTCGAAGAGAGAAAGAGAGATGAACAGTAATGCGATGATAAATAACACGTTAGCGGTTCGCCTCAAAACTTACTGCAAGTTCTTTAGCACATTGAGCAGCCAGGTTTTCCGATTTTTCCACTTTTTCAATTGACAGATTCAAATTCTAAAAACAGACGGTTAGATCCGATGAATCCAATTACAAAGCGAGTACATGGGCAGAAGTTACAGTTGATGCCAGAGTGAAAACCACGCCTTAATGCGTTTAGTCGTTTACAAAACAAAATAATCTCTAGTAGAGAATGTACTGTACAAAAGCGTGGGAGGTATCCATGCGTAGGTTCGAATCCCACCGAGGTTACTGAACTTTTCACAATCAACATACAAACTTCAAATCTGCCAAACAACAATGTAAAAAATGATCTCATGTTCAAATTCCGTTTAACGATTAATTAAATGTCTTTTTGCTATGTAATCACTGGCCGCAACATTTCATGATGTGAAGTGTTTTCCCAAACGGAGAAAAAACCTTTCTAAATAGAGAATATAGTAGGTTAACGTTGAACAATTTGCGTCCGGATATATTTCGCTATACTAATTCATCAGGTGCGTGCAATGTTAGTGATACCAACAAAATCCAAAGAACTATCGTTAACAAGTTTGCACCTGGCATGTTTTCTTACTAGAGTGACATCAAGGTAACGAAGGTAACTAACTCCTTTTGTGTACACGAAATGGGGTTTCATCTTCGAATCACCATTGCTACAGCAAACTGTAATAAACGTGATATGGTGTTGGATAGGATCACGGAGATGAGCAGTGGTGGCCCGGTGATAACGTCACCACCCCGGGGGGGGGGGAGGGGAGGGGGCATCTGTGTTCGAATCCCCACCACCACCACCACCAACACCGCCACCTGACTTTCCCCATGCTATGTGTGTTGCATGGCAGCCATTTGATTGACTACTTCCCTCTTCCTGAAAATTGAATCATTTCGTATTCAATGAGAAAGGAATTGAAAATGAGAAAGAAAAGAAAACGCTGTAGTTCAGTCGAACCAATGTTTTGTTTCAAGCCAATGATGTGCCACAGACGACGAGGCTGTCGTCGTTGTTGTGTCTATCATCACTATTCTATCATCTGTACAGAGCACCTGATGAGCGACAGTAAAATATACCCAGATGCGAATTGCGCAACTTGGACCCGCTACTGTATCCTCTAATCAAGAGCATTAAGTTAACAAGTGATTTCAATTTTTTCAGAAAGTTTTTAATATGAATTTTTCACAGAAGAAGCGTGTAAACTGCCTCAATGAAAAACAAACCATGGAGGAATTCAACTGAGACAGCGCAGAGAACGCAGTATTTATTAGTATAAAGATTAACATCCCAAACTGTAACGAGCACACAATAACGTTAGTTATACTTGTGGCCCATATAATGCTGTTCATTGTCTTAGGTGGACCGCATAAGTACAAATAGTTTCAGTCTCAGTTTGAACAACCGTC
>UZAN01054473.1:5043-15459 GCA_900618425.1 Echinostoma caproni | reverse complement strand
AGGAAATCTGTCTAAGCATTTGTCAAGTGTATTTGCTTTGACCTCTTAGAAGGCCGCATTACATATACAGTGGTAGTTTGCTCACCGTTAATTGTCACTGCAGTGCGTTAAAAAGCACGGTAAAGCGAACTATGCAGTCCGTTTCACTACTTTACTTTTAAAAGAAAGCTTGATAGTAAAATATCTAGCTTCAGGTATACCCTTTTTGAAAGGTTTTTGCAAACTAGCTCTGTAAACCGTTTTTCAGTGATTACTGACGCTCTTTTCACGTTTTGTGTTATACAGTAAATTTGGTGTCCTATATTTATCAGTTCACCCGCATTCCGCATTTTTTGTTCAAAATATGCCACGTGTCAACTTCCCGTGTCTGAATGAAGTGTACGGTAAAAAGGTGGTAAGTGGTATAATGTGTGACGTATGCGGAAAATGGGCTCACCAAAAGTGTACAGGGGTCTCTACGGAGATCTACGCAAGAGTAGGGGGCTTAGAATGCCCAATTCCGGAAAAGGTAGCTATGCTATGCGCTGATGCGTGCAGCATCCGGAATACGTGGGCAGAGCCAGGAGTTACATCATAAGATCAGCGTCCGGTAGAAAACATTCTGCGCGACTCCTCCGGGTGACTGATCTCCGATGTCGACGGTAGAATGACCAGATGGGTAGAACATTTTACTCGACATCTCCGCCATCCGCTGGGCAATTCGGCGGGTATTCATTCCGATATGGCGTCCCCATACGAGGTCGACTGTGATCTCCAACGATAGAAGAAACTGAAACTGATAGAAGAAATTACCGCAGTGCTCGGTCGCTTGAAGTCTGGCAAGGCCCCTGGTGAAGACGGAATCCCGGCAGAAATACAAATGCCTTCCGGTGATCATCAAACCGCTTCACTCTCTCTTTCGCTCTATTCGGGGGACCGAAACATGTCCAACTGATTGGAACACTTCGATTTTACTTCCGTTCCCCAAGAAGGGCGACAAGACGCTGCGAGAATTATCGGGGCTTGCTAGATGTGGCTACTGCGTTGGTGGCTTGATTCGGATGCGCTCGACACACACACACCTGTTGCAGAAATTTACGATATCTCGCCGCTGTTGGGGCCACCAAAACCAACTCGACACAACTTGGTCCATTTTGTGTTGCCCAGTGACCCAGTTCCTGATGCAATTTCCGCAGTACTTCGGCAACCTTACTTTGTGGTACTTCAACTTTCGGTTCGTAGTGTTCCCCGTACTTGTGATACAGGATGCTATCCGTAATTTGTAGTCGCGACCAAGCGGACCACAGACAGTGGCTTTCCCAACTGTTATGGGCCATTTATCCCTTGTCGGTTTGTCTGCGCCGGCCTGTATTCGTGCGTAGATCAGCTTGGTCTCCGGGTCTGTGCTCTGTGCTTGGGCCCATTCCATGGAGCTCGAATAGCCCAGAGACACCAACGAGATCTCTCAGGATGGGCAGTCTTTGTGGCGCGTGTGCCGTCTGGAGAGGGAATCGGCGTTTTTGTGTATCTTTCCCGGTCGGTGCTGGCACTTGAAGTCAAAGACTTGCAACTGCTCTTGTCATCTTGCGACTTGACCTTCTGGTTCCTTGAACGTTTGTAGCCGCCTAAGTGACTGGTGGTCCGTTCGAACCGTGAATCGCCTGCCCAAAAGCAAGTGTGAACTGCTGCACATACGTTATCAAAGCAAGCATCTTCTTCCGTGTAGTACGGTAATTTCGTTCCGGCTTGCTTAGGCAACGGCTGGCGTAGGCAATCACGTGCTCTTTTTGATCCGGACCGATTTGCGACAGGACCGCCCCAATCCCAGTATCACTCACGTCCGTGTCTGTCCTGCGTTGGTTGCCACGTCAGGAAAACTGAGGGTCGGTGACTGGATCATTCGAGTTTTTAATTCCTCGAACGCCGACTGGCATTTGGCACTCCACAAAAACTTCCTGCCTTTCTCCGTTAATCGATGAAGAGGAAATGCTATCTTCGTGTATCCTTTAACGAACCGACGGTAGTAGGAGGCAAGTCCCAAGAACTGACCGACCTCTAATACGGATGAGGGTACCGGCCAGGTAGCTATTGTGTCAGTCTTCTCTGGGTCATTCCGGATACCGTCCCCACTAATGACATGCCCCAGGCATTTGACTTCACTACGTAGAAATTCACATTTCTCGGATTTGAGTCGCAGTCCTGCTCTTTGAATGGCGTGTAGCACTTCTTCTAGATTGTTCAAATGTTCATCTAGGGTGTGCCCGTGCACAATGACGTCATCCAAATAAACCAAACACCTCTGCGGCACTAAGTCGCCCAGAACGATATCCATCAATCGCTGAAAGCTAGCCGATGCATTGGTTAGGTCAAATGGCATCGTTTGAAACTGAAAAATTCCAGAAGGGATGGAGAAAGCCATCTTCTCTTTGTCATCCTTGTGCATCTCCACTTGCCAATATCCCGAGGGCAGATCCAGGGTGCTGAAATATTTTGCACCTCCCTGCACACATAACAGTAAGTTGGCATTGGTGTGGCTCAGTGCAAAATTGCAGGTCCTATTGGACCACCTGCAGTTGAGTCTGACCATGTATTAGTTTTAATGCAGTTCACTCTTCGACTGACTGGCCGGCGACGAATTCAGCAAGCTCGTACAGCTCATCATCGACTATCGGTTCCAGCAGTTCGGGTACGCTATGAATCACAGCTAGTGCGTGAGCTAAGCACACCTCAACATGGTGATGTAGATGAGCAGTGGGATCAGATTAGACGAGCAATGCATTGCGCAACAAATGTTGCTTGTGGGTCTGAGCCTCAAACCCGTCGGATGTATAGGATATCTCGGGCGTCAGTAGTTTTGCTGGAGAAAAAGACGACAAATCCCGACCTGCCGGGATCCAGATAGAGTTAGGTGGCATCTAAAACGTCAGCTCACGAAGAGCCTCAAGAAGGACGGTGAGAACTGGTGGGTAACAATAGCTAGTAAATGGAAGTAGCGGCTGCATCAGGGAATAGTCAAAGACTGTTCCGACTGATACGCAATACGGGAGGTCGGCGAACTGCAGTTGGTGAAACAGTCTGCGATAAGAGAGGACAACCTATTCACAATAGGGATCAACAGCTTGATCGCTGGGCAGAATACTTCAGCGAACAGTTCAGCTGGCCTAATGCTAACCAGGCTGCTTCATTTACAACTGGGTTGAAACGCAAGAAATTTTTGAGTGATTAAAATTCAACGGTCAAGGTTGTATCCACATGAGTTAAACATGACGATTAAAACTGTCACAATTAAGCATGTTTGAGGTGGCTATGAAACTGTTCCATCCTCATTTACTTCTCCCTCTCTTTTAGCCGCTATTGCTCAGCACGGAACTGTCTATCATGAGCTAACCAATCCTCCAATCATGCCACCCAAAGGCGTTTTGCTTCACGAGATCAATGGGTGTATTCAATCCTACCGATCATCCCTCCTTGTCCCGCGGATGTTGGATTTGGACGTGGATTATGGAGTCGGCTTTGATTTTGCTTCTCTGGGTCCTTTACGAGATATGTGCCTAGACCCGGTCGAATCTCGATAGTAATTCCGAACATTATTTTCGATCTTACTAGAATAATAGTTTACTTTCAGGTTTCAATACGGGTGCAATTTTTATACATAATACAGAGATTGCAAATACACTGTCCCATTCCGGGCAATACACTTATCCCTGCGTTTCCCAAGTATGCGCACATTCCCAACGCAATGGAGTTCCCTCCAACTCAAGAGATTTCAGTCCACTTATTTGTTTACAATGGTATCCGGTTGATTCTGGTCTATTTCTCTCTGCCTCTGTGGACAAGCGAATCCGTGTTTGGGACACAAACACATTGCAGGTAGATAGTAATGAGACGAATGGGTTTCATGTTTTCCTGTGTCGTTGTATGATCGTTTTCCGTAAAGTGCATCATTGTTGTTTTAGGCATCGCAAAGCGCCAGCCCTTTGAGGTGATATGGTGCCTTGTGCCCCAGCGAGCTACACAGGATTGTATCATAGTTGAAAGGTCAGACAAAGTCCAGCTTCCGGTCCTCCGGTTTGGGGGTTCGACTCTGATTGATGTCAATCGGTAAAGTGTGATAAATGAATAATCAGTCCAAGCAAATGGGCCACCAGTTCGCCTAATTCGCTGCCTTGCAACTAGGTTCCTGTCGGCACTTAGGGTTTTTGTTGAGAACCGTAATCCTTCACCTGCTTGGTGGCTGGTCACCCTAGCCCATCCATCAAACTCTAATGCATACGCAAACCATAATCCTTCGGTTGTCGCGCAGGGAAATCAGGAGCGCGCTACCGATTGAACCGATCTGGGTGAGTAGCTGTATGCTGCAGCAGTTCGGCCATTCCTGCTCTACGGTGCAGAGACTTGGCCACTAAGGGAACAGGATAAAAATAGATTTTCGGTGTTCGAGCACCGCTGTCTACAACGCATTGCACGAATCTGGTGGGGTAACCGGACTAGCAATGCTGAGGTTAGGCGTAGAGTTTTAGGCAGTCGCGGTCGGCCACGAGAGCAAGTGATCGACCTCCATAGATTACGCTGGTCGGGACGTGTTACGTATGTCGCCAGATAGGTTGCCGCGGCGAACGATGTTTGCCAAGGCTGGTAGCGATTGGAAAAAGGTAAAGGGTGGTCAAACTAAGACCTGGGATGAGGGTATGAAAATCCTAACCAGGAGACTAGGTCACATAGGCCCCGTTAGGCTCCCTGGCGAGGACCTCGGGATGATGGTCACCGATGGTTAGCTACACTGAGTTGTCGCAAATAGTGGCGCTCGTGCATCCACTCGTTATTCTCCTAACACCACTCTATATGAATTCCCGACCTTCCGCTTGAATTTTCTTCGACATTCCAATTTTCATTTCACTCTTTTATCCAAATGGGCAACCAAAAGACAGCAACCAAACGGGCGCACGAAAGTACATGGTTAATGGTTGTAAAAACAAACTGAAACTGGTGAGTAGCGATACCTGGGCTACTGCTCAGACATCCCAACCGTTGTTCAGTTCTGTCTTCCATACCCATACCTCCCACCTTTGCCCCTTCATGCGATCTATAACAGTCCCTTTAGCAATTTGGTCGTCGCTCGCCGAAGATTGTTCCTACATACTGCTGTAAGTGATTTGCCGCGCAATAGATTGCGGATTCTGAATCCATCTCTGGATCTAGGGGTCTTCAACCCCGGGACTATGATCTACGTTGATCAACGAGCGTGTACAACGGTTCTTCTAGCGATCGATGTTCCCGTATGTCGGATACACAAATTCGGGATCATAGTAGCATAAGCCATCCGAGTGCACCGAGTCTGTCCTCGGGGTACCTCCTCCGCACACCAGTTGACGACAAATCCCGTCCAATACGTCTGTACGGAGTAGAAATTGTACTCAATAACAAGGCCAGGGCTTCACTTATCGATTGAATCCTTGTCTATAGTCACTTATGTACGGCGTGATTCAACTGGTCAGTCAACGTCCGGAAGTTAAGCAACACTGAAGAGTGTTTGGTCATCACCTTAGTATCTGCATCGACTAACTGCCATTCCCATACACAATAGGAACATTTCTACGACAAACTGACCAAACTCTTTCGGTTGATCCGAAGCTTGCAGGTGATTTTAACGTGAGGATTTTTTTTAACTTAGCGCTTCGGAAGCTTTTCCAATCGGCTAGTGTGCTTCACCCTACCAGTGAACGGATAGCAGCGATCAACTTCTTTCCGCGCACAACTCTGTCTGTTTTTGCCCAGTGCCAACTCCAGACACAATTCTCGACACCAGCCACAAAATGGGTCGTGGAAACGGGTGAGCAACAACAGCTGTTGCAGTAGACGTAGCTGCTGCCTGAGGGACAATTCCTACTCAAATTCAAATTTTTATTATGGGTAAATTACAAAGCTGGTGCTTAGTGAATCCCATAGGGTCTGTACACACTGGGTTCGGTTGATAGTACTATTGAATAGCAAATTCTGGCGTTCACTCACGGGTACTGAAAAGTTGCGATTCAATGCTTCATCCAGTCGTGACTTGAATGAATCGATGGTTGATGCACGAAGAACTTGAGGTGGAAGAGAGTTCCAGGTGTTACAAACTCAGACTGAATGAATGACGCCTGCAGTCTAGCCGGTTCTTTTCGAGCAGAATTTTAAACGGATCTCCTCAGAGGTAACCATTCCTGGATAGTGTTAGTAGAGTTCTACACGGGTGGTTAGGTTCCTGTGATAAACGAGGATCATGTCTCCCCGTATTCGACGGTATTCAGACGAATAGAGTCCAAGAATTCGCAGCCTTTCACCGTAGGTCTTAGACTGTAACCATGTGTCCATTTTGATTGCTGTTCTCTGTGGACGTTCAAGTGCCTTTTGGTCGCGAATCGGCCATGGATTCCAAGCGTGTATAGCAAACTCGGTGTGTGGTCTAATGCAAGCTGATAATAAACGGGGCAATAGATCTATTTCAAGTAATCCAAAAACACGTTTTAGCAATCCAACGTGTATTATAGCCTTTGGAAACGCTTTTGCGCAATGTGTGAAACATCCTAAGTCCTCACGAACGATAACTCCCAGGTCCTTTTTGTTTTGAGAACGCGGCATTGGCTGAGTTCCTAGTAAGGAAAGCGACCCCTGTGGCGCAGCGATACAACCTTACATTTTTCAACATTGAATTCAGTCGTTAGGATTGAGGGCAGAGGGCAGGGTGCCCGTGTAGGCCCCATCACCACTGGGTCGAAGGTTCGATCACAAGTGTTCGTTCCTCCATAGCCTTTTCAGGTGCTCATCCAGACGCCGTTTGAAAGTAGCGTCTGTCTTCTCTTCCACGACAATCGCCGGAAGGGAATTCCAGAGTGTTGTTGACCTACGCGACAGTCGGTAGACTAGCGGAAGACCAACTGACTGAAGTTTCCGCAACGTGAGAGTGCCCCAGCGTGCGGTGCTCTGTCCGTAAAGGGAAGTACTGTTGCAGCTCCGGGCCCATATCACCTCTCAGGATCTTCCTCAGGCAGATGAGATCTCCCTTAAGGCGTCAATACGCAATTGGGAACAGACCAGTAGCCTGTAGACGACCTTCATAGCTGGTCCTGCGCAGTCCAACAACGTGTCTAGTGGCAGCACGTTGTACACGCCCCAACTTAACCAGTTCACCGGCCGTGCAGGGGTATGTCGCCGCACCACCATACTCAAGTCTTGGTCTGACATGGGAAGCGTACAGAAGCCTGAAAGCGTCCATCGTGAGCTGGTTGAAAGACCGCCGAATAGGCCCCAGAATGCTCCATGCGCTAGCACAGACCCGATCGGTGTTTTCTCGGGTCTTTAGTGATGACGTAACCATAACAACCAGGTCTCGTTCGCTTGATGTTTGCGNCTGGAAATTGTAGACTACCTCTGAGTCAGCACGCCCCAAGTACGGGTGAGCACACTGTTGTACTGACTGGAAGAGCCCAGGTATCCGCCCACTGAGTCAGGTTGTTCAACTTCGCTTGCAGAGAAATTCGATCATTCGGATCCTTGATTGTACGCCAGATTTTGATGTCATCCGCATACATGAGGAATGGGCTGCACAGTTGATCGGGCAGGTCGTTCACATATACCACAAAGAGCAGTGGACCAAGAACCGAGCCTTGGGGGACTCTACTGGGAACGGAATGCCACGCAGAGAGCGATTGGCCAACACGGACGCAGAATTTCCGATCGATGAGGAAGTCTCGCAGCCAATTCCGCATGACCACACCTACGCCTAGGTTGGACAGCTTTCGCAGAAGGAGGTCTTACGGCACCTTGTCGAAGGCCTTGCTGAAGTCCACGAGGATGATGTCCGTTTCGTGTCCTTTGGCCTTGTCCTCGGTCCAGCATTCACGTGCAAGTAGCAGGTTTGAGAGGCATGAGAGACCCGGCCGGAAACCGTGTTGTCGGTGGCACAGGTGACCGTGGCACACCAAATGCTGCCGAAGCCATGCAGCCACCACTCGCTCCATTACTTTACCCACAAAGCTAGTAAAGCTGACTGGTCGATGTCATTAGTGATGGACCATCGATAAGCTGCGTCGAGAGTTTCCTGTAATCTTCATAACATTTTACCGTCCTCCATATTTTGGTGTCACCATCGAATTATAATGCCTTTTCTCCAAGGACATCTGATAAGTCGTTTATGAATACTAGACAAGGAGATGGACTGAGTACGGATCCTTGGTCATCTCCACGGACAGCCTCAAACGGTCCCGACGGAAAACCATTAACTCGAACCAATATTGAAGGTCGGTAAATGATTCACGATAAGATCGGGGGAAAGGTTTACAATGGGAAGTAATGGCTGTAACGCTGAGCCCAGCATTGCTTTGAACGCTTCAGCTGGCCTGGCTCTCTCCAGGTTATCATTGTTGTCGCTGAAGCGCCGTGCGCTGGCTGTGTCGTGTGATCATTATTAGTAGACGCAGAAGTACCATCTTACATTCGTGCTCGGAATAGCGGAAAAGCATTAGGATCAGATGCTTTTTCATATTGTGTGTGTTTATGTGTGATAACCTCATCAGTTCTATCAGTGACTTGTTGCACGATATTAGTCGGAAGACCGCATTCCGTCATCTTGGAGCGAATCACTGATTGTTCCAATTTCCAAAAAGATCTCACAACGATTGAGTAAACCACCGTTGGATCAGTTTAGTTTCAATGAGCACCAGAGTTTAAACCTTTGTTATGCTTAGACTTCTGAAAAGTAAGCCGGTTTCAATTCTGGTTATGTGTATTTGGATCACATTTTTGCGTCGCGTCAGGTTCGCCGAGGCAGGTAGTAGGTGGAAGGAAGTTAAGGGTGGTCAAGCTAAGATCTGGCACGAGGGTATGAAAACCCTGACCAGGAGTCTGGGTCACATAGGTCTATAGGTCACAGGTTCCCTGGCTGGGGACCTCGGGGTGATCATACCCGATGGTTAGAGACACTGATTGATATAGCTTTCGTGCATCGTGTCAGTTTCTCTACAACATTAATCCATTGAAATTCCAAATTTTCTCTTTGATCCTACTTTCAACCTTTCCTGTTCATTGGGCAGCCAAAAAACAACAACCAAAACCGGCGCACGAAAGTACGTGATTGATGCTGTTACAAACTGAACTGACCTGAACTGTCGCTTCATGTCCTCGAATTACATCACACCCACAGCCGACCAACCATCGCAGTGTCTAGACCGAAAAGAAACCTCCGACTCGGTTGATCGCGGAGATCTAATAGGTTGGCTTTTTCGAAAAAGTATATTAACTTACTGACTTTATGGTACTCATGTACTGCTGTTAGCGCAACGGTATACGGCCATCTAAGCGAATCTTTCGAAACCAACAACGTTGTTCTTCAGGTGTGTCGTTTTAGTCGTAGATGATGTACTTAAGAACGCACTAAGTCGTTTCCAGAATATTTGTATTCAATGAGCAGCTGGAGAAAAACTACAATTTAGAGCACTAGTGACATCGTTTGTCTTTTCAATGTATGGAAAATGCGCAAAGCGCTCTTGAAAAGCTTACAAGTTCTGCAACTTTATGTGGTGTGCACAAAGTGCAAAGTGATGCTATAAGACAGTGTCCAAAAGTCCCACTTTCAAGTCAAATGATGAAACGCTTTCTGCGTTCTACTGGGGAGTTTTCAGCAGTTTGCAAACGGATACAATGGCTGGAGTAGGATGGAAATAGACAGAAGACAGCAGAAAGTAAATTCTATACTGCAGGGCGTTGGTAATGTCACCAAATTTTCACCCCAGAGGACGTGTGTTCGAATCTCTCCATTACCGCCTGACTTTCCCCGTTGTGTGTTTTATGACAGCCTTCTGATTGACCGCTTCTCCCTTCCTGAAAATCATATCATTGTTAGATACGTCGGGAACCCTAGCCCAGTTGAGTTAGGCGCGTGCCTCAGAAGACGGATTTAACAAATCTGAATTTTCTGTTCAAAGTGGTACTGTGGTACTGAATGTACAAATGTCCTATGCGTTTGGAGATCACAAGCAAGTGTTGAAACAAAGGGCAATAAAACTCAAAGGCCCACCCGGTCTAGGCAACGATTCGATGGGCAACTGTCATTTGGCAATCAATCAGAGTTCGACACGGGCAGTCGGGGTTGCGTGTGTGTGTGTGTGTGTGTGTGTGTGTGTGTGTGTGTGTGTGTGTGTGTGTGTGTGTGTGCATATGGAGAAACAGTCAAAAAGGGTCATAATCAAACATGAAAGCTACTGTGGATCAAAAGTCTGATCAATAAATACGGTGAATAAGCGGCCGAGAATGACAAACTGGGAATATTGTGGGAAGAAGTAAAATATATTCAATATCCCCCCTCAAAGCCGGCTTTTACTATGACTCCACTACCATGCACCGCCAGAGCAGTTCCACACGAAAATGATACTAATCGCTTTTGCCAAAATCGCAGAAACCGAA
>UZAN01054466.1:0-15463 GCA_900618425.1 Echinostoma caproni | reverse complement strand
AATATCCTATGGGACAAGAGAAGCACCAGCTTGTAAGCTATTCCCATAATAAAACTTTGAATTTGCCTCTGAATAATAGCGTAAGAAGTCTTCTAGCCCACTTGCTGATTGGTTGTCAGCTCTTATGCATTACATCGCTTAGTCGAAACATATTTTGCGGTGTATTGACAATACTCACCAAGTTTTGTTCAAGCTTCCAACACACGTTTTGGGTCTAGACAAACGCCCTCTGGGTACTATTATAAAGGACCCTCAGCATGTCAGGTGCTGACGTTCTGTACACATTAGTCGCTCAAAGTTGGCAGGTCCGAACAACCTAATCGTTTGGGTAGCTGGAAACATGCTGACCGCATGGATCGCGCGGGTGAAATTCGCTTGTGCTTGACTTGGATCATGCATGAAAATATTCGGTCTCGACCATTGAGAATCCAGATAAAGTATCAAACTGGTCAATTCGTACTCCGTTTGTCTCTTCAACCTGTACACTGCAATGTATTAGAGATACAATGTTGCACGAAATATAACACTTAATTTTGTGTTCGGATTTTCAATTTCCTTTTTGAAATCGAATCCACCCGGAATATGAATAGAATGAAAAATGAATCGTCTTAGATGATAGACGTTAATGGACTAAGTAACAGTAATGCATTGAATAAAAAACGGAATGCTTAATCTATATTGAGAGATTTCATTCTTCAACATGGTAAATAAAAATGTATACATACAACACAGTGAATATTTAAATAACCATAGTGCAACAAACGTAAAGGTTATTTACAGGGCACCACCGAATGTTTACTACTCGCTATGTGACCGACATATATTGATCGTACTACTAAGAGAATTTATATGATATGATCCTGGCGGAAGTGACTGAGCACAGGAATTGTTTTTACGCACACCATGATGTTTGAGCATACATCATGGATCATGTGTCCGCAATGTGGGACTGATGAGATCGGCACACGAGGTTCAAAGCACCACCCCGCCTACATTGACCTTAGCACACACCGGTAATCGATTCATCGTGCCATACTTACTCAACACGCACACCAGACCAAAATGATAGAAAAAGGCATTCAGGAATGTGGAGCAGACTGAGCTTTTCAACCGCAACTGTATGCGATATGTGATTGATGACAATGTGTGGTCCGGATCAGATTAAAGAAATATTCAGACAAAGATGCAGTATCTGATTTCTATTGATTAGAGGACACTTATTATTTTGAGCAATATCGAGTAGAACAACATAAAAATACGATCAATTTCCGTGGTCCTTCCACGTCTCACTGTGACGTGGTTTTCATGTTTAATGTAAGAAAATAATTAGACCCAGGTTATATTCACAAGTCTGCCTATTATGATAAAATCAATGCATCTATACGCTCAGTTTAACCATACTAAATACTGGAAACCGGAATCATTGAATTCAGTTACAGATCACGTCCAATTCTCTCCCGATTGATCAATAATCCTTCCCTACAGATAGTGGTTGATAACTGACAAACAACAATTCACGTGTTTACATTTGCCTCCGTTTTTGTTGGTTCACCTCCCTAGACACTTGTGATGAATATTTAATGGCCAGTTGAAAATGGACTATTATCGATGTAACAATTATCTAATCAGCCGAAACAACATAAGATGCTACACAATACCTGTTTGAAAGGGCGTCAAATGGGGGTGAAATATTGAAAAAATCCCAGCCATCATTCAATCGCATACCCTATTGTTGTTGAATTTAACCGAATTACAAATTTTGTGTTTTGTTCTTACTACTGAAACTGTCTTCCCTCCTTTGCAAGAAATGCTGCTGAAATCAATCAAATACGACGTAAATTGCCTAAAAGTAATTTCGGACCTGTAGGTCACTATTCAATAGGTTTTATAATATGAATGGAGTCACCATTGTCGTGTGAGTAAATGTTTCCAACATCAATATCTTTGATTACATGGTTGTTCATCCTGGTAATTTCGTAGCAGGCTGTTCGAACAACTGAGTACGAACTGTCAAAGCGTACTACAGTCCGTTAAACTCCTCACATCAAAATATAAATAAATTGCCTGACGCTTTATATAACCGTTGGTGGATAGGATCATAGTCAGGACTGAAATTGACAGCAAAATCAATGAAAGTAGGGAATTGTCCATAGACGGACACCTGGGTGTACCCATAAACACAAATGTCTGGTAGTGGCTGATAAGATGTTTGACAAGCTCACCGTAAATGCCCCGGAGGTTTAATAGAGCGATTCAATCAGAACTGTTTGTGTGGAATACATGAACATTGGTGAAATAATTATTGATTGGCTGAATGAAGCCAATTGATTTTTAGTTACTCAGTATTATTTGGCAACTTAAAAATGCACCACAAACGGAGTAATCAATCATCTTGCCTGATGCTGTGAAACACCGGATAGATTTCAAATGCAAGAGTAATTGAAACTAATAGCAGTCTTCTTTGTCGTTGATAAAATATTTGCTGAGGTGTCATCATCTGACTTTATAGTCAAATTCTCACTGTAGAACTTGCACATTGCAATGCTCACTCTTTTTCAGACAGACGCTTTTGGTCAAGGCAATGCTCAAATACCAAGATCCAGTCATATCATATTGAATAGGCTTGTTTACTTCTGGACTGTTACCAAGTTACTAAAGCTCTAGCAGGTTCATTTTCGCATTGCTATCCGCGTTCTACAGAGATTAAAAGTGTGTGNGGGGGGGCACAAAACGTCTGCACACAGAAACATGTTAAGTTGCAAGTGAAATACGAAGGCCTTTATTCAGTTCACCCCCAAACTTCCTCTATGAAAACGAAGATACAGGGTGAGATTATAACTCGTCGATTGTTTATTGCCATTATTTATTTATAATCAGCTCCCAAATATTTGCAATCTAATCAGAATGTTAAATGTAAAATCGGGTATGGCATGATCGGGCATGCATGCTTTCGTCGATTGCATTTCCATCTTATTAAAACACAGAAGTGCAACCATACGCTGCAGACACGCTGAACCTATTGCCTTTGGGACTACTGATCAAGCGATAGGATGCGTTCAGCTGTTGAAGTTCTACAAATTGCTTTTTTGCTTCGGATGTCGTAATTTCGTGGAGATCAGTTTTTCTATCTGAATCTCCTAGCCTTTACAGCCGGAGTCTTTGACAAAATTTTAGAATTCAATATTACCCTCATTTTATCTATATAATCAGACCTATTCGTGATCACAATACATGCACCTTTTTCTGGTCTTGATAACATCAGTTCTCTATTGGTTTGCAACTCTTTGAGAAGCTTCAAGTGTTCCAACGTTAGCAGTCCCTCAGTTGATGGTTTATGATCGCGACATTGGTAACACAAGTACACTAGGGTGGATTTGAGCTTCTTTATCTCCTGTGAAGAAGATAGCACCAGTCCAGATAGTTGATCCAATAAGCTCTCAAATTTAGCCTCCAAATCCAACTGTTCAATATTGTTGATTGGATAGCAGAATTGGCGACCACTGTACCCATATTCACAATCCCCTCCCCTACGTGTATGCTCAGAAGTAATTGATGCAAGCACTTAATCTCTCTTGGCCCACTTCATCCACTTCAATACATGTGCAATCACCTGAACGTTTGACACTGCGATCAATTTCACAGAAGCACACAACACGCATGATTGGAGCCGGAGCCAAATCATTAGGACTCGAATGTGTCATCCCTTGTTTGTTTTTCTTGTTAGTCACATTTAGCGTTATGCAATGGCATGATTACGAATAACTCAAAAGGAGTTTGTTCGACACGTTGTTTTTCTCAATGTGTTCTGTGGGACGTTTGAAACAATCCAAGGATCAAGCTGTACTCCGTGAACTTAAGATTTACATTAAGTTTCGTACGACATTGGCTATGGAAAACGCTCGTATTCAGTTTCTCGATGAGTGCATATTAAACTCGGAATATCCAAAACGGTATCAAACTGTTTTGAGAAGAAATGGAATTAACATCACTAATATGTCTCTGCGTCACCAAGCGCTTAATGAATGAGATAAAGTATCAAGCCATGCATCCGAAACGAAGAGAAATTCTTTTAAATCCGCCCTTGTTTTGGATGAGATGACCATAAAAAAGAAAGGAAAATTTGTTGGTTATGTTCAATCGATTTCTGACAAACAAGTCGAGCGGAAATGTACGAGAATGGTTCAATGCTAAGAAACTGATAGGCGAGTCCCCTTCACATCCAATCAGATTTGTCCAATATTTGTTGTCTGTGAGGTTAGATGAAACCTTCCTTGAAGTGCTATCTCTGGGGCCGAGATGCTGCTGTCCAATCAACAATATTGAACAGTTGGATTTGGAGGCTAAATTTGAGAGCTTATTGGATCAGCTATCTGGACTGGTGCCATCTTCTTCACAGGAGATAAAGAAGCTCAAATCCACCCTAGTGTACTTGTGTTACCAATGTCGCGATCATAAACCATCAACTGAGGGACTGCTAACGTTGGAACACTTAAAGCTTCTCAAAGAGTTGCAAACCAATAGAGAACTGATGTTATCAAGACCAGAAAAAGGTGCATGTATTGTGATCACAAATAGGTCTGATTATATAGATAAAATGAGGGTAATATTGAATTCTATAAATTCATATACATAAATTTGATTGCCTGTGCGTATTGTTGAAATATTTGGAATACTAATTTGCTTTATTGGTTTATGACTGTTATTTACACGTCCGTGCAGAGGAGATTGAAGCATTTACGTTTCAGTCTTTGCTTTGTACAGTGAGTACTAAATCTTGGTTATAATGCAATCAGACCAGAACAAAAACAGGACGATCAAATAACAATAAACACGTTGCTTCTTACACGAATAAATTGCAATTACAGTTAACTTTAAATGATTTCAATCTTTATTTCATAACGCTTTATCATGCAGTAAATGAATGTCTCTTAAAATATCAAAACTTCATCTTCAAATGAATTTCACTTGAGCAAATTAATCCATTGAAACAATTCCAGTTTAAAAAACGGCAACAATATTTGCAGCTTCGGGGATAACTGGTTCATTTGCGGCAGTTCAACAGATTTCCTCTTTTAACTGCTGACGTTATCGAAATAAATTGATACCTCTTGATTTACCGTTCCGTAATCTCTGTGATTGCAGTTTACAGTTCACCGCCTATCGTTGACATATTCCATATTCCCCGAAGCTTTTTCAGCACCACCTGTAGTTCCTGCGCTTTCGTTTTCACTATGGATAACTATTGCAACCGAGGGGCGACGGTTTGCCGGAAACGAAAAATTGCGTTCATCGAGATGGAACGATAGATAGGTGCTCACGTGCGATCAATTTTACCTCGGCACGGATCTCACTCGAAATAATGTGTATGCTTTACGAAAAACTCCATAGGATGTACTATTGTAGATAACTAATTTTCTGATACTTTTGAAGTTAAGTGCATAATTTACACTTTTTGTAATTCAGAACGGTTTAATTCATCGTTTTATTTCAGAAAAAATTTGTAGAAACGATAGCATGCTCATTCATTTGACAAGGATAATCAACCAGCTACTCACCCTTGGTGGTAGTTTCTTCCCAGCTTAATCTTCAGCTCAAGGTATGAATGAAGTCCAAAGAAAACGTTTTCACCTTCCCCTTAAATTGTGCATTATTCGTGCTTTAATCAAAACAATCAATGTATTGTAAGTTGTTTCTATCATTAGTTCCCTGATAAAGCCAACTGAATATAGACAGTCAACACGAGCGAACAAAGTTTTTTTTCGTGAATTTATTGATCACATTTTGTAAGTTTTGTTAGTTGGCATATTTCAGTCAATTATCTTTTAATCCTCCAAGGAAACATTCGATGACGTCAAGAATTTTGTACATCAGAAGAAATGTAAGAATATGGGAGTGGTTCTACTACGGGATTATTGTCTACATCCTCACGTATAAAACGATGTCGTCCATCTTTTGGATTTCACATCTTCCAAAGCTATGGAAATGCTGACTTAGTTCAGCGGGTGGCCCAGTGGTTACTTTGTAAACGGATTGTGGATTAAGAACAATCTGCTATACTTTGAGCTCAGTGCTGCTAAGATAAATTATATTTCTGTTTCGTGTAAACCCCGATTTCTCATTTGCTTTCATCATATTACACTAGCTAACAGTTAAATTGTTCCTGAAAAACCTGCATTTAATAGTTTGTTGCTTTAGTTGATTCTGTCTCTATACAGCTTGGAACATGTTGAGACCAGCCTCTGTGCGTTGCGATGGGTGATTTCAATCGTTTTGATATCTGTTTAATAACAACTTAAGATGTGTCAACTCTTGTAAATTTTCCTGCCCGAAAAGTCACATCTTTGTATACAACCCGGAAACCTCGGTCATTGTAAAACGGGCTCCTATAACCAACTCAGACCACAACTCAACGTTTTACATCCAAAACTTTCCCGCATATATTTGCATCACCAAATTATCCGTTTTGCCTCCAGAATCATCAGAAGCAGAAACCATTTTCGCTGACAACTCAGCTAGACTTAGATAAATGGTTTGCTCCACCGATTTTACTGTCTTGTCTAATGCTGCAAACTCTCCCGTCTGTGAGCGCCTTACATAGTATCTTAATTGTTCTTATGATCTGTGTTACCTTATTGAGACTTTATACATTCCTGCCGAGATATTCCATCCCCTTCCTTGGAAATGACTCCATCGTGATAAAGAGAGAGTACACGGAACTGGCAAACGAATTGTTGTGAAACACTGGCCAATGGAAACGCAAAATAAAAAAAAACACAATGTCTAAATCCTACGTAAGTTTAAACTTTAATGGGAAACAAGAAATCCTTTGATATGTGGTCTGCCATGAAGCAGCTCTACTTATCCCACAGTAACTCGTTGCCGGATATTGAGGTGTTGATCCATCGATTCTTGAATGCTTCTGCACTAAATTCAACACCACCTTTATTTACGTCGACTCAAGAGAAGCATTCTGTCAATCTGATGGACTTTTTGAAAGTTCTGAAGTCTCCTAAATACAATAAGACACATGGTTCTGATTTGTTATCCACCGTCCAATTGGAGGTGCACGTCGAACAATTTGCTTCACCTATTTCCGTGTTGTTTAGTTTGTGCGTGTAATCCGTAATTATCTCTAATCACTGGATAAATGTCAAATTAAGTAGATCCCCAACATGGGGTCTTAGTAGTACTGACCGACTGATTGCATATCAGCACTATTGAGGATTTTCGAAAGGATGCTGATAAACCGGATGACTATTTTATCTGATGCTCATAACCGTACTCCGTTTGCTTTCAGTTCTCCCCTTTTCACTCTTGATGCAGTTGCTCACTTTGTGCATATTTTAATATTCGGTCGGATATCGTCCCCTCAGTTCTCCCTGATTATGATAATGCTTTTGAATCACTTGTTGCTGGCATCCCTAATCAACGTCTTTTGAATTGTGGCCTGGTACATGTGTTAAATGTAATACTCATTTTTTTCTCACACCAGACCTAAATAATTGTATGTATCGGTAAATCGTTCTCTTTCGTAAAGATGAACTGTGGGATTTTTCGTGGCTCTATTTTGTCTCCGTTTCCCTTGTCTCTGTACATCGAAAATCTTCACATCCCTCCGCACTTTATCGCGCGCAACTATGCCGATGACGTAGTTATTAGTTACCCGTTGACTTGGAGACTGTCTAAAACAATGTTTTAGTTCTTCTGTGCCTCGAACTCCGACGATCAATGTTGATAAGTGTGCAGGTGTTCCTGTTTAGCCTTAAATCAGATATTCCTTATCGTAGTCATTTGGTAACCGGGCTGAAAATGCTGTTAACAATGCCATCTTTCTCGATAATGAGTCTTTCAGATATCTTGGAGATGTTTTGATAGGTACTCTTTTTTTAGTTCAGGCATGTTGAAGCCATTGACACTAGGGTTCGCAGATGATCCTTTTACGTTTCCAGACTTGAAATAGCTCAGTGCTTTCCTAAACTCGGCTTTTTAAGTTGTGACAGCCTTCATTCTACCCCATTATTTTCCCCAGTCTAAAGAAGAAAAGATTTATTCGCTTTTCCAGATTTCTCAAACTTTCCCGTTGCAGTGCCATTCCGAAGAAAGTTTTAGTTGAGTTGATTGTGTGCAAGCATGCTGATGCACACGGTAGATTTACCAGCTATGCAATAACAAATAAAGACCACTAGCTGCGAGCACATCTGTGCACGCATTCAAAACCTAAAACATTTTCGTGCAAACACCATGACATACCGAAATAGTATAACTCATTATCTTGCCTGTATCTTAGTCTATCGAAAAAATATCATTACTGGCTAGGAAAATCATCTATCACATTGGCTTTTTCTCACATTCATTTGCTTTCGTTTTATAAGCCTTTGCTTTACACCTTTTTTAGTGTTATTGGTCAAAGGTCCTGAAAATTCAATCTATCAGGTGTATAGACTTCAACTAGACTTGATGCGTAGATGTCGTCAAAATAGTCGTACCATAAAAATGAGGAAAATATTGAAAATTTATTTTGCAAATCATTGATCAATCGTCCTTCAGATATTTTCAGTGCCTCTGCTTTCAATGCATTCCCGATTTTGGTGAGAAATCCTCAAAACGGTTAAATGGTTATCAACAAGTGTCTTTATCGTTTAAGCCATCAGTCAAATTCACAGTAATTTTTACCCATTTAGTGCAGCTATGGTGTTCATTTCCGGATGATAATCTACATTATGTATTCACTATATCATAACCACTCGCACTAGATTAAATGGTATAGTTACATGTCTTATGAAAAGTGCCGTGTTTGTAGTGATCTTTGATTGTATCCATATGGAGAAGAAGAGGCACGCAGACCTGAATAAACCTATCTACGTGTACTATAAGGTCTGCGACTAGTTAAGTTCATGGGTACTGCCACAATCGGACAAGATTAGTTACGTCACGATCACCGATTTTTTATTAAAAAATAACCAATAATGGATGACTAAATCTAACCCTAGCAGATGCTACAATGGTCTCATTTTCACACTAAGAAATGCGCTCCAGCTTATAACACGTATGAATCTGAGATAGAACAGAACGAATCCATAGACTGGATGGAGTGAGCTCGCAGAGCGCAAATATCTTTCCATCGTCGGATTCTCTCGTGCAGTGCAAAAGACCAACTATTAGACGAAATCGATCCGGGCATATAGATCAATAAGAAAAGAAACTCGCAATTAAGGCATACATGAATCGTTTCGGTTGTACAGTCAAATCAAGCAGCTTCGTCTGGCAGAAAATTTACATTCTTTTCCAGGTGTTAGCAGAGTGAATTTCTTCAGTCAGTCATGTTAGTGAATAACCTTACCCTTATTCATCGGGTAATTTGAATTTGATCCACATACTCACTGACATACTCACTTCTGATTTTCAAACAAAGAATGTGGTCTGTCGTCTGTCTGCCCGCTGCTATTCGTTAAATAGGAACGGGAAGGAAACGTACATGTGCTTTTTGATCAATGCTGCACGAATGACGGTTGATGCGAAGTCACATGAACCAATTATCGCTGCATTATGTGGCAACCAATTGAAAGTACTTACTTTACTTGTCTGAATTGATCCAATTAATCGGAATGTTGCTCCCTCAGCCTCAGCAGTCACGGTAATAATGAAAGGAGTTGTTTGATTAAACATAGAAATGACTACCAGAATGTGGTCACTGGCTGATATACAATCAATAAACTTCGAGCAGAGGACATCTGGAGGAAGTCGCAGTCATATAGAGATTGCCTAACAGAATATTCCCTTAATTGTTGCTCATGGACGTTTTTGTATTCTAATACAAAGAGTTTTCAAAATGTATTCTACGTCAGCCTTGATGTTTACAAAGTGGAATTTTTACCACAAGGAAACATTTACTTCGTCGCTGACTAATATCACTCAATTATAGGTCAACAAACTGCATATGTTTGCATTTCGCCCACACATACGATTGTGGACCCATAATTGAATCTGAAATAAAATGGAGGGCTGTGAGAAAAAACATCAGGTGTTCTATAGAAATTATCAGTCAGTTCGTAAATTCCTGGAAAATGTGTTTTAGAGCTTCTCATTCACCTGTATGCATCCATTAATAGTGTCCTTTGTTTGTAGAAACCAAATAAAACAAAAAGGGTGTTCAGGCCATTGATGTTGCTTCACCTAAAGGATTAAGTGATCAGTCGTTCGTGAGATCGATGAATTTCCACATCACCCACTAAAGTTGAATCTACTTTAACATTGCTGCAGAACTACTTCATACACATTTAATTTATTGTCCATTTATTAAAATATATTCAACAACGGATTGGAAATTGTGCGAATGCACATTTATCACTTTTAGTTCCCATACTTTGCATAACTTTGTACGGCTTATCTGTAGACAATTTTCTGTTCCCTAGAAATTAGAGGTCAGGATATATATCTAAAGATGACCGATATTAGAAGACAGCTCTGTCATACAACCGATAGTACATGTTCTGACGCATTCATCTAAATCGGCACTAAATACCGTTTTAATGTCTGATAGTATCTTGACAACTCAATCGAATGTGAATACGCTCAAATATCTACGATTCAGACTCAATGGTAACTTTTATCCATGAGGAATTAAGACAACAAATAATGTAATGTAAAGCTCGTGCTCATTGCTAACGTGTTCAACTCCATGAATATAATTGGTCAGCGGATAAAGCTGACAAATGCAGAGCTACATATAAAACTAACAGTGGGACTATTGAACGAACTCAAAGCGATGTTCTGGATGCTATCATCATTATTTATCGAACGTTTTCTATATGGTACAATTCGGGTGTCACATCTTTAGGAACAGTATAGAAAACATATGTTACAACACACAGTGTGACGTAACATTGATTGCTCGGAATTGAGGCAAAAAATTTGCAAAGTTTGAAACCTTGTCATATCTTGGATGCGATTCGAATGACTAAAAATTCCTAGAAAGCTGCCTAACCTCGCAATGACTGTTAAGCACCTTGATGTCTGCTTTCGGGACCCTAATCATGATACTTCAGTTAAGAACTTAAACCCCCAACCCACGAGGTAAGGAGTACTCTGTTAGCTGAGGGAGTGCATAATTCTGTCAATGAAGAATTACGGAAATGTTATAAGTTAACTCAAGGACAATGTTTGCGATATTTACAAGCTGTTTCATGTGATTAATGGAGGATTTGAGTAAACTTCAATTACGAATCCATCGACCCAACAAGCTCGCACAGACGGGTTGTGTTATATCGCGTAAATGGAAAATGAAAAACGGTCTGATCAGTTGCCCGGTGGCGTAGTGGGTAGCATGCTTGCTCTCTTCCCATGAGGTCCCCAGTTGGGTCGATGGATTCGCCTTGCTGATGATACCCAACCAGGTCGAAACAGCTGTCCAGTGCTTCCTAGCTTTTCAGTTCACGTTTCATTTGCTATCTACACGACGAATTCCCATTTAAAATTCACAAAATACTAATTCAAATACTTGAGTGTTGTTGCCTAACTAAAATGGCATTAGAAGAAAAAGAGGGAAGAGTAGGGAAACAACCAAAGATTTATCTCCCATAGTCCGATCAGATTTGACGTTCCATCATTTGACGAAATTTTTCCTCCAGTTTTGATCCCAGGTTACTTTGTCTGATGTTGCCACACCACACTATGCACCATTTTCTCCACGCTTCCTCTACAGACGTCGTCTGACTGTGCTCCATCCAGTTCAGATGCATATACATCTCCTGCTTGGAGCACTAAAAATCGGATCGTGTTCAATCATAACCAGACGATCCTTGTGCGATTTTAATCGTCAAAGGTTATTTCTGTGCTCATTATCTGTATTCTTACTAACATTCATTTGTTTCGCATTTACAGCTCCACTTCTACGTTTTGTTCCATTCACACTTAAGTTCTCATTTACTAGGGTTAATTCATTTTCCCCGAGAAACGGCTTTCCGTTGCTCCGTCGCTCACGATGTGGGACATTGCAACCACTGAAGTATACGTTTCAATTGAAAAGACTGCACACGCAAACCCTGCGCACGGAACATATTTCACCGAAAATTGTGTTCATAGAGACCACAAAAATAATTTACAGTCCACGGTAAGGGCGTAGTTCACTTGTTACCCTCTCTTTGTTTCTGTGTGGGTGTGCATATCGGATACAGGTGACTTTGGGTAAGCATGTATACAATATGTCGAAATTCAGATCGTGCGGATGGCGGCGACGTGTCGGCTCCTTAGGTAATGCGTGGTTATGTTCTGCGAGACTGATTGCTGCATAGTGTACACACACTCGTTGATGCATTAGTTCGATCAGATTTGTGACGGATGAAATTAAAAGTGTTTCTGAACTCTGCAGTTGTTTCAACCATTGATTGGGGTGTCGCACAATGTAGCACTTAGAAATTCCCCGGTTGCCAATTTTTCCAGCGAGGCTTCGGTGCGACTGAAAGCTTGTGAGCAAATTGGTATATTGTTTTTACAAAAAGAACGAATGACCATCCGTCTTTTTCAAGGCCTCCAAAAATGAGTTTCTACAATCATTATTTCGACCGGAGAGCATTACACTCGAAAAAACGATACACCTTAGCAGAAACTGAAGGATATCTCAGTTTACAATGACTATAATAATTTGATTAGAGAACTTATCAGACGCCGGTGGAGAAACAAGCGAAAATTATCGAATTCGTTGGGATTCCGTGAGTTGCAGATTTTAAGAATAATATCACATTGAATGATCGAGGTACCTGTAAATTCCACAATACAAACGAACAACAGATCAACAACTCCAAAGGTGAGGTATTCTTGTATTAAAAGCACTGTACTATTAAAGCTATGTATTCTTGGGAAAACCAATGTTGATGAATGCATAACCACTCCATGGGAAAGCAGTTGGTGATGTCAATAGGCTGAATACTGTACTCAACCTAGTCTGACACTATATGGTTCATCACTCAAAGCCCAGGGGCTTACATTGTCAGTTTCTCGGAGTGAACAATAGGTCCTCATGACTATGGGGTGTACTCCGTTTGCTGTTCATCACATCATGTGGTGAAATATAAAACCAGAACAATATAAGATAAAAAGGAACAGAAACTAGGTTAATGCTCCCTCTGTTAGCTGATTGCAGTACTTCCGGGAATAACCCCGCGATTAGGAATACTAAGTTCAAATGAGTGTACTGAATATTCAAGGGAGCGAGGCACTCCGCACGGCTGTGTAGATAGACAAGTAGGTTCATTGTAAATCAGACTAATGGTTCGTGTGTTTAATACGGCGAATGTGAATGTTCAAAGCACTGACCGCATAGTCAGTGGTGATTATTTTCCGCAGGCGCATTCATAGGGTTGAAAAATGTCGAGGTGATCACTTGCAATCAGGGATGCGCATGTGATGCTTGGATCCGTCGATCCACTGGAAAGAATTAATTCACGGAATGTCAGCTGAAAATATAGGGTTGCCGCCAAGGCTCGCATGGGAGGGAACATGCAAGCACCAGCAGACGGGCGGACGAGCCGGGTCGAGCGAACAACGAATCAGAAAGCAAGGGTGTGGTTCATAACCGGGCGGGGGTCTGATCTGTGTGACAGAGAGGCAGAGAGTGGACATGAAAGCAGACATATCGGGCTCACAGAGTGAGGGAAAAATCAGTCTAATTGGTGGATAGGCTGGGTTAGGTGTAGCGTACGATGAGCCGAACTGGTGACGAGTAAAGGGTGAGCGATGGTAGTAGAATGTAGAAGAATGTCGAAAAAAATAAGGATGATTTATAATAGTCAGTTCTCAAACCCGAATGAATAACCACCAAGGAATGTAGTAAATCACCAGATGATTGAAACATGTTTTCCCGTAACGACTTCCTTCATATCTCATTAGGTGTTTTTGTGCAAAGATCTACTTATTTCGAATAAAGAATGATAATTTTGGGTTTTAATTTACGGGAACAGATTTGACATCAACTGCTGGTACTTGTGGTCTGGTAGGGTTTAATCTAAACACAGTCCGCATTAGTAAACCGATCTGACAATCTTCTGTCGTTCCCGGAAGCAGAGATTGCTCAAAGATCAACTGTTTCTCAAATCAGTATGCCGGAACTCAGTAAACACCGCGAAGTGCCAACATGTTTGCTGTTTTGCTTGAATCTAGCGGAACCCTGAACCTGTTCAAACGCTAATAATGAATGAATTACCATCTCAGAGAATGTTCGGTCTGAACCACTGGACATCTGCAATGCATTTTGAACTAACGACCGTCCTTCTGAGGCAATTCGAAATTACGGTTCTTTTTCAATAAAGCAAGAAAATCGAAAATAACAAAACGAGAAATTAACGGTCAAACCTGGCTTACTTTATATCATTTTCGTCATAAGTCGAGTGCTATAAACTGGACTTGAATCAGATATTAAGTGTGCCTTATTTGCAATCTTACCGACTGGCACTACAACGTTGTTAGGACAACAATATTTATCCACAATATTTGAGTGTGGGTACGGAGCTACTTTTATTGAAATAGCGCACCGACAATTTATCGACCAAAAGCCCAAGCACAAACTGCAACACAGTGAAATGATTTCGGAACAGTGTGAGGCAATCCCACAAATTGCTTTCGTTTTCCAGCTAGTGGAGGATAACACGAATTTCACAGTTTTGGAGAAAGAAACACATTATATGAGTACATGTCTTGCTAGACTGTACTATTTACTTTCCTTGGGACCATATTTCAGAGTAACACTTGATCCCAATTGGTAATTTGTAGTAGAAAACCGATTTTGAGTAATCATAGTCCAGACTGGATGTATTATACAACCTTTCCTCCTCTACCCGGCGAAATGGAAACACCAAAATAGCAATGTTAAACACATGTTTCAATGCCTCGGTAATATATTCACTTATTACTCACGTCAAATATTTGGGTCAACAAAAGCTTGCTAAGGAATATGTGGACAGTTGGTATATGGATAGAAGTTATGGGAGTGAAACAGCCAACGTAGAGTTATAAAATAGCGGCTAAGAACAAAAAAGCCCAATGCATATACACAAAAAATAATTTCATACTGCATCCGTCGTCGCGCAGGATAATCAGGACCGGGCTGCCCATTGCATCGAGCGGGGTGGGTAGTGATAAGTGGGCTACTGCTCAGATATCCTTTGTTTAACTCTTTTTCTTTAGTACCTAGCCCTCTCCATTTTCCCCTTCTTCCGACCTCTAATAGCCCTCAAGCAACTTGGATGTCTCTAGCCAAAGGTGGTTGACAAATAGCTCTGTAAGTAATGTATGTCGAAACGAATGGCAGATTATAAAGCCTTTTCAATCACTGAATCTGCGGGCCTTCAACTTGAGGACTCTGATGCAGGTAGGTCAACAAGCTTGTCTGGTGCGTACAACGGAATCCCTAGGTACCGATATTTGCTACGTATTGGGCACCCCTATCCAGGATCCTACTGCTATAAGCCAC
>UZAN01054462.1:682-13040 GCA_900618425.1 Echinostoma caproni | reverse complement strand
TACAATAATCTTTATGAAAAGAAAAACGTTCCATGATTTGCATGTGGGCGGGATACTGCCAGGTTGTCCAGGCCAAAGCAGGTGAATTTCTTGAAGAATTCACAACCGAAGCCTTCGGCTAGCCAAAGCCTGACCCGCAAGGCAGCGGGGCGGTGTGAAAACCGCAGCAACATATGAACCAAAAAATGTGTACCAACTTCAGACACGACCCCCGATGGACGGCAATGTGGCGCTCCAGTTCAACTGGTAGGCTAACTCAAATTGACCACAAAGCCTTAAGCTACCGTTGACGTGGCTCAAAACACAACTGTAGTACCTATTGAACCACTTGCGTTGAACCTGATCACACATTTGTGTTGATGCAGTTTACTGTCCGACTCAGTGGTCGCGAAAAACCCCACCAAACTCCATTGGTAAATCATCGCTTATCTGACCCAGTCGTTCGTGCCCGCTTTGAATCAGAGTTGGGTCAAGAGCTAAGGGAACTACAGCTTGTTAGTGTAGATAAGCAATGGAATCAGACTAGTCGAGCAATGCACTCCGCAGCGAATGTTGCTTAACGGATCTGAGATTCCGTTCGAGGCATTGGATATCTGATGAGTCAGTAGCTGTCATAGAGAAAAGTAATAAATCCCGACCTGTGAGGATCAAAACAAGGTTAGGTAGCGTCTGTGACGTCAGCTCAAGAAGAGCCTGAAGAAGGATCATGAAAGTTGTTGGGCGACAATAGCTAGTCAAATGGAGGCAGCAGCCACTTCACGGAATCGTCAAACACTGTTCCAATTGATACGCGAAACGGGGAGTCGGCGAACACCAGTTAGTGAAACAATCTACGACAGAAGTGGAAAAACTATTCACAACAGGGAACAACGGCTTGACCACTGGGTGGAGTATTTTAACGAACAGTTCACATAACCTGGGGTTAATCAAATTATCTGGTACGTTGCAATTGGGGCTCCGTGGGCAGTGTCATGCGAACCTGCCACAGAAGCAGAAGTACAATCTTGCATCCAAGCTCTGAATCGAGGAAAAACAGTAGAACATGACGATCTTCCATTCTTTTTAAGAGGGTGCGATTAAGTCGTGGATTTCATTAGCGATAAACTATAAAATTTAGTCGCAAGAGTGCATTTCCTCATCTTGGAGTTAATTAGTGATTGTACCAATTTACAAGAGGATCTCACAAGGATTGCGAAACCCACCGCGGGCTAAATTTCATCCCAATCATCACCAACTAAATAGCCACCGTCGTACTTGGACGTCTGACGACCTTCAGGGAGCCAAGTATCCGTCAACAACAGCTTCAGTTTCTACAACTATAAAGCATGCACCTTCATGCGTCGGGTTTGGTTGCTGTCTTTTGGCTCTCCATTGGGATAAAAAGCGGAATGAAGATTGGACTGTTGAGAGGTAGAGGATGCATCTAGACTAGAGTTGCCATATTATTGAGTAGACGCACGAGCGTCACTGTTTGTAACGCCCAACCATTTGGGTGGTGGTGGCACAGTGGTTTAGTCGCTATCACAGGCGTGCTTTAGACCCTATGGTCTGAGGGTTGAGCCCCGTCACTACGACCCAACTTTGGTGGTAGGCAGCTTTGCTGTCGTCCGATCGAATACCACACTTAACTTATCGGGGTCTAATGTGGTTCGCCACTCCAAGTCCCAGGGCTTAGGTTACCGGTTTCCATTACTGAACAGCAGATCCCCGTGACTATGGGGCTTTCATCGTTTGCTGTTCATCATACGAAAGTGTAGTAAAAAAATATCACTCACCGGTTACCACTATATCCCCATCAAGGGAGCCTAACGGGACTTATATGAGCGAGTCCTCTGATGGAGTTTACATACCCTTTTGCAAGGACTTATTCTGACCACTCCTGGCTTTTTCACTCACTACCTGCGAATGATTACGCGATTATATTATTATATATTATATTATATTATATTAAGTAATACCGTGTGGAGTAATTACTTGAGTTAAATTTTTACAACCATTAATCATGCAATCCCGTGTGCCGGTTTTGGTTGCCCATTTGGATAAAAGAACATAGTAAAAAAATGGAATGTGATAAGAAGCATGAGCGCCACTGTTTGCGACACAGCCATATCGCTGTGTTTCTAACCACCGGTGACCATCATCTCGGGGTCCCCAGCCAGGGAGCCTAACGGGACCTGTGTGAGCCAGTTTTCTAGTCAGGGTTTTCATACCCTCATGTCAGGTCTTAGTTTGACCACCCATCACCTTTTTCCAAGCGCTAAATGCTTCGGCAAACATCGCTCGCCGTGGCAACCTATCTGGTGACATGCGTAACACATGCCCCAAACAACGTAAACCATGGAGGTCGACTACTTGTTACAGTGGATGACCGCGGTTAACTAAAACACTGCGTCTAACCTCAACATTGCATGTCCGGTTACCCCATGAGATACGTGCAATGCGACGTAGACAGCGATGTTCGAACACAATCTATTTTTATTCTGTCACCGTAATAGCCAAGGCTTAGCACCGTACAGCAGCACCGAACGAATTGCTGCAGAATACACTCGGCTCTTCAAGGACAACCGTGAAGCAGGATTCAGATCAGGTCGCGGTTGTATCGACTAAATTTTCAACCTGTGTCAAGTCCTCGAGCTCCGCCATACACATTTTCGGCTAACGGCTGCCATGTTCCCTGACCTGAAAGAAGCTTCAAATCAGCTGACCGCGTAGCCCTTACGATTTCACCTCCTCGCAACTGAATGCTGATGAAATATTTGAGGTCACATCACTTGTCTATTTGCGGCAAAGGGTCTGCATGGAGCTCAGTTCGCCGTTAATAAATAGAAGCGGCATTCGTCAATGGTGCCCTCTTTCACCATTCCTGTTCAATGTCGTCGTGGGCGAAATACTGGAGAACACACTGAGTGACCTTCAAATTGTCGGTATTGAATGGGGAGCTGGAGAAATGCTGTGCAACCTAGAGTACACTGATGACTGGCTAAAGTTGACTACTTCTCGTGCTTAGGTAACTGCGTGACCAACGACGGTAGCACATCACAACAACCCGCTATCGCATCGAATCCAGCCCAATAGGCTCCGTTGGTTAGGACACGTGTTACGTATATCCGACGGTTGCCTACCGCAGGGAGCCTTATTCGCAGTGGCCGTTGCAGATTGGAGAAACCCACATGGAGGCCAGCAGATGACGTGGAGACGAGGCATGAAGAAATGCACAGAGCGATTAGGTAGAGTAGGTGTCTCTCGTCTTCCAGGTTGGGGTCCAAAAGACTCCGAAACCGCATGGTTGGAGACACTGAAGGTCATGGCCACGAACCGGCAGCAATGGCGACCATGTTGTCACTTCTTATCAGACCAGAATGCTTGGAATAGTATGTATGCTCTCTTTTTTGACCATAGAGGTTCACTTTATTTTCCCGTCGCTAAGAACAGGTCCAACCTCTGTCCTCCCTACACATAATCATTTACCTTGTATGCAATATGAGTTTGGCAGCGATCAGTGAAGTTCGCTGCATTGTATTTCGCTGTACAGTCTTGATGATGATAATGGGTGTGGTACTACCCGGCTGTCCAGGCAGAAGTAGAGGGTTTTCTTGAAGGCCGGGAGTGGGAGAATCGCGACGCCAGCGTTCATTACGTTAATCACCGCGTTTTGTAGGACATCATCTATGGCGAAGATGAGGAGAAACAGAGATATAGGGCAACCCTGTCGCACCCCGCTGATGATGGAAAATACGTACTTCTCAGATACTCGGTATCTCCGCAAACAGTTCCATAGTGCTGGGCGATCGATAGAGTCGGAAACCGCTCTGTTGTCTGAAAACGCGTCAATGGTTTGTCGTCTGTATGCGTGGCGGTGTTCTAGTAGCTGATGGAGGTTAAAGATTTGATCTTTGCATCCATGGCACGCACGAAACCCGTTCTGCTCGTTGTGGATTTGCTTCTCATGGAATGGGCATAACCTGCGTAATAAAACGGACGCCAGCAGCGCTATTGGAATCAGACTTATACCCCTGTGATTGTAACAGGCGTTGCGACAGCCCTTCTCGTAGATGAGTGTGACAATCGATTCTCCCCATGTGTGGGGTACACTTTCAGTTTTGAGAACAGTCTCACGAGTTCTCTTACGAGAGCATCTCGACCATCTTCAGAGAGGGCGGGTGGCAGGCCGTCTGATTCTGCTACCTTGTGGCGTTTCGGGGCTTGGAGTTCCTTTCGGATCTCCGCTTCTGTGAGCAGTCCCATGGATAGTGACCAGAGTGCGCTCTCAAGAAAGCTGCTTGGGGCAACCAGCGCGGGGAGGCTAGTTGAACTGCGTTTCAAGCTTCGATGAAGGCTGTTTATTAGCGTGCCGTCTACTTCGCAGATTGTTTTACTAACGCACTGTCTTTTGGGCCTGTAGCACGGATGAGCTGGAATAGTTGCCGAGTGTTTTCACACCTAGCCGCTGATTCCATCTCCTTGAACGTTGCGTCCACCGTGCCTCTCTGTCGTCTCTCAAACTCTTCGTGAGTTCACGCTTCAGGGAGAGACTGTGTTCATTGTACTCGCGGTCTGCCGGGATTGCCCGGCGCGCGTCAAGGAGTCTGAGAGAGTTGGAGGAGACCCGGTGATTTCCAACTTGGTGGGTTAGGCCACAACTGTGTAAAACGGCTGAGTGCATTGCGTTTTGAATGATTGTCCATTGTTGATCTACGCTACTTGGTGGGGTAGTAGTTAGCCTTGTGGCCAACTCGTTTTGGTAATCGGCTAGTACGGCCGTGTCAGAGAGCTTGACGACGTCAAGCTATTTGCATCGTATCTTTTTGCAGCCGCCAAAACACAGACAACTTGGCACAAACCAGTGCGTGGTCGGAGTCCAAGCAGGTAGACCAATATTAACCCTCAGTTTTTCACACATCCTCTTCATCTATAGCCAATAGCTTTATGGTCAGTCTGACTCCACGTCTGTGCCGAAGAGGGGTTACGCCAGGTGTATAGGTGACGCTTAGAATGTCTGAAGTTCGTGCTAACGAAGAACAGACCGTGTTCTGAATATATGCTAAGAAGTCTATCCCCATTATGTGAACGACACTTTTCAAGGCCATGACGGCCACCAAGATGGGTCTCATCGGGTGACAGACGGCCAACGCGTGCATATAGGTCTCCGGTCAGGATCACGATATCCGTCTTAGGTGCTTTGAAAAGAAGCTCATGTAGTTTGTGATAGAAGGCATCCTTGACTGTATCCGGGCTACAGTCAGTGGGAGCGTATGCAGAAACCACGAATAAGCATCGTTCATTTGGTTTCTGCTTTTTGACCTTACTTGAGTCTCTGAGTCTCACTGCGCATAGTCGGCTGTCAATCGGGATCCAATCCAATAGACCAGCCTTGGCCCTGGCGCTTAAGGCAATACCAACACCTGCTTGACCAGACACTGAAGCGATAGGGTCCCCGGAGACGCGCATTTGAGACGCTTCTTTGGGGTTGGAAGGAGACGTTAATCGGATCACTAAGCTCGGATCCTTTCGGATGCGGCCAACTATCCAGGGTACCCCGATTGCCCTTGAGCCGCGCACTTGCCAGTGAGCATCACGGTGGTCAACTCCAAAGGTTAACTTTGGAGGCCGGTTGGGTTGCGCTAAAGATTGCTGCCACTATGAGTTTACGCCAGGTGTGGATAGTTTGGAATTAATGGTAACACCCGGATCAGCGTACCCGATGGTTAAATACACTGATGAATATGGCTGTCGCAAACAGTGACATTCGTACATATTCTCAATCTATTTATAACCTTAGTCTTTCGGAATTTCTCTTTTTGCTGCTTGGCACCGATCTCAACATTACAATCCTAACTCTGCTCCGTCTAGATAAGTGACCAAATACCGCAATCAAAACCACCGCACAAAAAGGCATATTTAACGGTTGTAAACGCTGAAGCATTCCTACTGTCTTTTGAAAACAGTGTTGCCAATATAACAAAAAAATATCACACACTAATTGTTCGTCCCCTATCTCATTGTTTTACCTGCCAACTCGTTCGTTCTCTGTTATTCTTGTTGCGTTGGCACCATGCTTCTCAAGGCGGTAATTTATATGCTAATATAATGAGCTGTGTTTTCAGGTTTCAATTTTTGTGTCTATCCAATTTCGAGTTTCCATTTGGTGCTTATTAGGCGTGCATTTTTACTGTTACCAAGACGGATTCATTTTAAAACGAAAGGTTTCCTCTATGAATGCAAATTTATGCATCCGAGCCCAGTGTTCTTCATAAGCGAGCCCCACGGATCGCTTCACACCAGAGACTGAACTAGAGATCAGTGTAGTTTCCATGGTAAGCTGTTTCTGAGAGAATGTGCCGACGGTTGTTCGCTATTGAACAGTTGTTGTTTATGCTAAATTAGATGATTCTCTGCCTCAGTTCAACGCCTAAGACTTTTCAACGAACACTTAGCCAGTCTAACTGACGACTATCGTCTTGCGTGTAATTCCCTATTCTGCGGTGCTTCATTTTTCGACCACAACTACGATCGATGAATTATACTTGTCTTGTCCTTATTTGCCCTTTTTCCATGCAAATGAAGCCTTTTTTATAAAACATGCTCTAATCATTAATTATATCATCATAATTGTGCAGCTTAATGCCGTGGAACGCACTTCGCTGATCGCTACCAAACTCTATGCATACAAAATAAGTAAGAACGTGTATGGAAAATAGGGATTGAGTCCATTTTAGGGACGGGAAAAGAAGTTGAACCTCTATGGTCAAAAAACAGAGTAAACAGTTCAACTGAGCATACATACTATTTCAAGCATTCTGGTCTGATAAGAAGTGACAACATGGTCGCCATTGCTGCCGGTTCGTGGCCATGACCTTCAGTGTCTCCAACCATGCGGTTTCGGAGTCTTTTGGACCCCAACCCGGAAGACGAGAGACACCTACTCTACCTAATCGCTCTGTGCATTTCTTCATGCCTCGTCTCCACGTCATCTGCTGGCCTCCATGTGGGTTTCTCCAATCTGCAACGGCCACTGCGAATAAGGCTCCCTGCGGTAGGCANAAAAGAAACTCAGAAAACGCAGTGTTGGGAGCCAAGAACACCCGCCGACAACACAATAATCTGGACGCTCGATTGGCAAGAGCCATTATTCGTCCTGTGAAGACTGGACTGGACTGGACTGGACTGAACTGAATTTGACTATAATCTGGACACACCCGCCGGTATATTTTCTCCTTTGCAGGCATGCACATCAACTTGATCGTCGCTGTTTCAAAAAACGGCGGAATCGGGCTCAATGGTCGTTTGCCATGGTGTTTAAAGTGAGTGGTTATAGTGGGCCTGTTCTTTTTTGTCTATATGCCTGCTGTATATCCTCAGTCAGCGCGACCGTCACCACGGTGACGGTGCGTTTTCGCAAAGCGCACCAATTCGTCACCCGAGAGTCAATTGATGGAACCCATCGCATCGTGGCCATGACCTTCAGTGTCTCCAACCATGCGGTTTCGGAGTCTTTTGGACCCCAACCCGGAAGACGAGAGACACCTACTCTACCTAATCGCTCTGTGCATTTCTTCATGCCTCGTCTCCACGTCATCTGCTGGCCTCCATGTGGGTTTCTCCAATCTGCAACGGCCACTGCGAATAAGGCTCCCTGCGGTAGGCAACCGTCGGATATACGTAACACGTGTCCTAACCAACGGAGCCTATTGGGCTGGATTCGATGCGATAGCGAGTTCTTGTTTGATGTATTCCCAAATACCCAACGACTTCTAAGTTACTAACCCGCTCACTCTATCCCACTTGGTCCAGACTACGTAGGCATCGATTGTCGAACACTGCTAGACGACAGATGTCTTCTACCCTCAAGTTCAAGGTCTCACAACCGTACAGCAGAACTGACCGTACAGTGGCGCAGTATACGCGACTTTTCAACTTTAGTGACAAGTCACGTGGCTTCCACAGGTGTTTTAGTCCTGCATATGCTGCTCGAGCTTTGTAAATGCGGGCGGTTATCTCCTTTGATGCGCTACCGTCGTTGGTCACGCAGTTACCTAAGCACGAGAAGCAGTCAACTTCATCTAATTCCTGACCGTCTAGTTTCAGAACAGAACTCGGTGACACCCAGTCTTGTAGCATCACTTTGCACTTTTAGGGTGCAAAGCACATGCCGAACGGAGCGACAGAACTTGTTAATCTGTCAAATGCTCTTTGTGCATCCTCCATAGATTTGAACAGGCAAACGATGTCGTCAGTGTACTCCAAATCACAGTTTTTCTCCAGCTACCCATTCACTGCCTACATTTTGGAGACCACTTAGTGTGTTCTCCAGTATTTCGTCTATGAGGAAATTTAACAGGAATGGCAAAAGAGGGCACCCTTGACGAACACCGCTGATAGTTACAGATGATCTATTCAGCTCACCGTAGACCCTTACGCTACCATAAGTATGCAAGTAGAGTGAACTCAGTATGTTCACATATTTCTGCGGCATTCCTTTGCGAAGGAGTGAACCCATAAGGGATTCGCAGTCAACTGAATCGAAGGCTTGTTTTAGGTCAAGGAACACGACAACCGTTGGTCGACGGTGCGTATAGCGTAGTTCGAGGGCTTGACGTAGAGTGAAGATTTGGTCGATACAACCGCGACCTAGTCGGAATCCCGCTTGTTGTTCGCGGATGTTTGTCTCTCTAAACGGCGTCAGACGTCGAAGTATGATTGAGGCTAGTGATTTGGTGACGATTGGGATCAAACTTATTCCACGGTGGTTTGCGCAGTCATTGCGAGATCCCTTCTTAGAAATTGGAGCGATCAGTGATTCACTCCAGGATGATGGAATGCGCTCGTGTAACCAGATGTTACGCATTAAATCAGCAATGGAGTCTACAGGGTCATCGCCCCTATCTTGAAAAAAGTAGAGGGAAACCCGTTCGGTCCTGTTGTTTTTTCTTTCTTCAGGGCTTCATCATCATCATCATCGTACAGCGAAATACCGTGAAGCGAAATTCACTGACCGCTGCCAAACTTACAGTGCATACACGACTAACACAGGCTTATGGCCAACTTTCACCACCCTTCGCCGTCTCAAGTGGAGTTCGACAAGGCTGCCCTGTATCCCCTTTCCCTTTCAACTTCGCCATAGAGGATGTTCTGCAGGACGCTTTTTCCGGTTTAGGAAACGGGGGAGAATAGAGTTCTTGAGTTAGAATATGCCTATGACATCGCCTTGCTTGGTGACAATGTACAGGCAGTCCAACAAGCTTTACACCACTTGGCGATAGAGGTATCTAGGTATGGTATGTGCTTTGCACCATCAGAGTGCAAAGTGCTTGTTCAAAACTGGCAGGAGCATGTGCCTGCTTTTTCTATTTATGTCAATCAGATGGAAATGGTCTCGGGAGCTTGATCACAACTGGAGGTGAGGGAAGAGATCACATCACGAATGGCAAAAGCTAGAGCAGCTTTCGCTAACCTGTGACACATGTGGCGCCGCCATGACATCCGACTCTCCCTTAAAGGAACATGCAGTCACTGGTCCACCGTCAAGTAGTTGTCCCTTATCCTTACTCTTTCGATACCTTTGGACTTTGCTCGAGTGAACTTGCCGCTTCTGTCCCTCTCCCACTTGTTATTCATCGTAGGTCCCGCTCACAAGCGGCCAGCCACCCAATGCAAGTGAATATCCCCAGGTATTGCATTTTTAACTTTCAGTTATGTTTTCCCTCAAGAACAGCACAACTGTGGAACACTCCCCTTTTCAGTCCTTCCTCCGACTTACAAAATCCTTATCTTTGAACGCAGAATCAAAAAGCTGGCTCTAGCTTGAATGTCTCCTCTACTTTTGTATCTAAAACATATCCTTAGTTTATGGAGCTTACCGTATTCACTTCTGTGTAATAAAATGACTGCGGATGCAAGGATATTAAGAAACGAAAGCGCGACTGTTTGCGACAGCCATATCACTTTTTGTCTTTAACATTCGGTAACGCCAATCTCGACGTTCCTATTCAAGAAGCTTAGCACCACCTATGTGAGCCAGTTTTAGGTCAGGGTTTTATTTCCTCCTGCCAGGTTTTAGTTTGACCACCCTTTGTTTTTTATGATAACAAAAGGGGAAAGGAGCATTTTGCGCGGTCTTCAGTGAAGAGTCAAGTCGCCAAAGGTGATTCACTACTGTCTTCTTCTCTTATTCTCCTCATAACTTCCTCTGAAGATGCTAACATATTGGTTGGTTGGGATATTTCCCCCTACGAATCCGTGCTGATTTTGTCCAAAGCCTATAGATCGTGAAACATACCGATCTCGTTCCTGAATATCCTCTCTAGGCACTTTCAAAACACCGATGTTAGACTAAGTAGTCTATAGTCGGAAACCTCGTGCATAGTGTCTTATCTGTCAAATGCACCTACCGCTGCCGTCTTCCACTCGTCTTAAAGCGTACTTGTCCATATGGACTCATAAAGACAGATGTCAAGGAGGATGGCAGCGAGCTACAACATGAAATTACGTCGGTGATGACGATTATGGGTGGGATCATTCGAGATACGACGTACAGTGAAAAATGGGTTTGTTGTGCGGGGGATGGGTGGAAGTGTTGCGTGCAGATTTTAAGAAAGAGTTTTGTATGAAAGTTTCGGATATTTTTGAATGCAAAAGTCTGTAAGTCCATGGTCAAATTGCGGATGTGGTACACCATCACGACGAGACTACATCTTGACGTGGTGTGATGGCTTGTACACCTCTGTGACCCAACGAGCTACACAGGATGGCTTTATCAAGCCAGGAGATCTAATCATACCTGGAAGGTCAATGGGTAGAGGTCAGACGAAGTCCAGTCTCCTGCTCCTCCAGGTTGGGGGTTCGACTCAATGGTGTCGTTTCACGAAAGATTCAGAAATATAGCTTTCGGAGCTTCTGATGTCTATTAGAGCTTCAACGGGGATCTTATTCACGGTGATTTTTACCAGTACGCTAAAGAGACAAGCCGGAGCAGACGCCTTGACTGTGGTTGAGAGTGCAAGCATAGTAGCCGAGGTTGGCCGTTTCTCCGGGAGCGATCTGCAAACCCGTTTGAAGTGTCCTTTCTTCCCACAATTACTGCAAACTGCGTCCTTAGATGGACATTTGAAACGAGGGTGTCTGTCGTTTCCGTCAAACTAGCGTTTGGTTTTGACCGCGGATGATGTTTGTACATGTGGGCTGTTACTTTCCTTGAGATTACACGTGGGACTTTCTGTTGGTTCAAATGAACCTAGGGTTGCTGCTGTATACGACATTGGCGGTGTATAAAAGCATTAGACTGTTGTGCCATTTCAAGTGGTCGAGCTAGTTCTAGGGCAGTCGGTAGGTCTAGACATCTGTTTTCAAAAAGACGCTGTCTCACAACGCCTGACTGCATTCCGCTTATGAAGGCGTCATCCTGATTTTGTTGAGCCGTTAGGGCCTTGAATTTACAATCTTTGGCTAAAGATTTGAGTTTCTGAAAGAATTGATCAAAATTTCGCCCTGGTTCCTGTTTGCAGGTAGTCAGTAGATGCCGGGCGAATACCTCATTTGGTGGTTTGATAAACGGCTTTTCCAGAGTTTTCACAGCATCACTGTACGATTTGCAATCCGCAACATAGTCATAGATACTCGGAGAAAAGTAATTGTAGAGAAAATCCAATTTTTCGGGATCCTCAACCCCAATTTTAGTAAGAAATCTGTCGAAGGTGCAAAACCAGTGCCGCCATATTTTCGCGGAATTAGGAGTGTTCCGGTCCATATCAAATCTTTCGGGTCGGAGGTAGCGTTCCGTTTTGAGATAATTTGTATGTTGAATAGACTGACGTGAGAGACAATTGTAACAGCCGTTGAACAGGGAGAAGACGAAGGCCCGATATCTAGGCCTTATTCAACATACAACACGACAGGGGCTGGAAACGAATGAGGGGAAAATTAGAGGGACGAATACAAAGTAATGTGAAACGACAGACAAGAGTGTAACATAACACTCGAGTTGACGTCTCAGTCGGTAGAATGGGCCTCTACTTCACTTTACCCGCTGCCTTGCGGTCAGGTTCTTGTCAGGACTAAAGGATTTGGATGATAACCCTAATCCTTCTCCTGCTTAGTGGCTGGACACCCTAGCAGTACCCGTCCATCAAACTCAAATACTCAAATACACGACCAAAAAATAATTCCATGCTGTATCGGTCGTCGCGCAGGATAATCAGGACCGCGCTGTCCATTACATCCAGCGGGGTAGGTAATGATAAGTGAGCTACTGCTCTAATAGCCCAACCTTTGTTTAACTCTACCTCCCGTACCCAACCCTCTCCTTTTACTCCTTCTTCCAAACTGTAACCTTCCCTCAGACAACTTGTCCGTCACTCGCCAA